>JAQIXA010002811.1:0-16173 GCA_034699045.1 Nanhermannia cf. coronata Gr-Ori-00579 | reverse complement strand
AGAAACGTTGTGTTTTCCTAAAAAGGTTGGTCTCTCAAGAATATCAAAAAAAATTTCGAAAAAATTAATTCTATATAACTAAACGGGCGAATATATTGAATGCCCCTCGTAACTATCTAGGTATGTACCTAGTACCCTACCTATCTGCCTACCTAACTTCCTCGACCTACCTATAGATTTTAATATATTTTATTAGGAATGGAAATGTAATTAAATTTACAGTTACAACAATAAATTAACTATTTTTCTTTAGCTTCAGTAGAATAGAACTATCCATCTTCTACAAGCTACCATACTCTACTACCAAAGTTGAATATAGGTAATTGTATCAAATTTTTATCATTTTATTAATTTAATTTAATTATGCTAATAAGTGAGATAAGCTACAAACTATAAAAAAAAGACTAGATATATACGTTTGCTTGTAATCTTAGTACACAGTAAATATCAGTATTATAGTTTATTATACTTTATTGATTTTTTAAAAACTAAACTACCTAATTATTATTAGCTCAAAATCTAATTATAACAAAATCATTTGCTAACATGATTTTAATTTTTTTTATATTATTTACTTTCATATTTTAAATTATTGTTACTTAATATGTAAGAAAAAACTACTTGTTCGTTTTAATTTAATCATAGGAATAAGAAAAATTTTATAGAAAAAAGATTTGTCGTTAGCAAATCAATACAATACAATAAATTATAATACATACTTAATTGAATGTAGAAATTGGTACCCTATTGATATTAACAAAACTTATCTTCATCAATGTCATCAGAATCGGTATCACCGACATCGCGATCGTACCTTCCAGCCTTATCTTCCATTTCTACAAGCAATATACGTGATATATTAATATTATTAATTTTAAAAAATTATTATAATACATACAGAGATGTACATATTAATTTTATTAATGGTAAGTTTATTAATTAATATTTAGATAATAATAATACCTTCTAGTCCAGAATCACTGTCGGAATCATCTCTTGCATGCATCTTTTTCTTTCTTTTTAAACTTCCTTCAACAAAAGTCCTTTTATGGCACGGATCCTCGTCCTCTGAGCCTGATTCATCAATTTCTTCTTCATCCACAATCATTTTCTTAGGAATGGACCCTTGACCCTTCTTGTTTCTTCTCCTCTCAAAAAATATTTCCAATGGATGTTTATCCTCACCCGTTTTTCTGAAAATTGAAAATCAATAAAAATTAATAATTAATATTAATAAACTCACAATGAATGGTAATCATCATTACGCGCACAACTAACAGCACAATATAGAATAGGATATGGTCAATATAAAATACAATAAAGGCTTTAGGTATAATAATAATTTAATAACATTGATTATAGGTATTTAATGGTAGACATGAAAAAATATGGAGTATATTAGTATAAGTACATATATTTTAAACTTACCCTATCATCTTTCGATAGGCCTCAAGTTCAGCAAGTGAATTAATTACGGTTGGTAATTTTTTCGACTCCATGTCCTTTTTATTAGTCTTAATTTTTTCTGGTTTTGGCGTGGATGGTCCTGGTGCTGGCTCACCTTTTTTTGTCATCAATTGCTGCATTTTCGTCTTTATTTTACGTCGATAATCATCAGATGATTCTGGCTCTTCGGATTTTGATGTGAATGGATTATTATCTTGATTCTTCTTTACTAGTTCTTTTTTAATTTTTTTGTTTTTAACACTCTTCTCGGTGATCTTTTTACCACCTTTAACTTCTGGTACTAGTTTAGAAACCTGTGGCTTTTGTTGTTTTGGTTTATTATTTAACTTCTGCTTTTTTGGTTTAACTCTTCTTCGTTTAGAATTCGAAGCATGAGGTTCTGGTGAGGACAATACCAGTTGATTTTTTTTCTCAAAATCCTTTGATGTTGATGACAGCATAATTTTAGATTCATCTGAACTTGACGAGGAAGTTGAAAAACTCCTTTTATTTTTCATCTTTTGAGAAGGTACCAATGTTGCATACTTCTGAACATTATCCATGATAGCTTTTATTAAATCATCATTTCTTTCTGCTGTCAACAAACCTGGGCTTGATAATAATTTCTTAGTTTGAGGTGGTTCTCTACCATCATCGTCCTCATCATCTGAATCAACATTGGTAATCAATCCAAGGTCAAAATTATCTATTTCTAAATCCATATTATTTGAAGAAATTTCCAAATGCTGCCCTGAAGAACCTTCTGCCGCCTTTTGGATATTATCAAAAACACTTCCTTCTGAAAAAGTTGTAGTTGAAGTTGAAATAGGTATAATCTTCTTGAGGAAGTCGTCTTGTGATTTTGAATTATCAATAATAATATCTTGGTTTTTGCCTAAATCAAAAATACTACCTTTATTTTTATCTTGATCCGAAAATGATGTAGATGTTGATGATGTTGAGCTGGAAGGAGGTGATATATTTAAATTTGTATTATCAATATTAGATGTTGTTGAGGCGTGTAGATTTAAAGATGCTTCTCGTTTTAAAATTCTGTACATTCTTCTATCAATATCTTCACCATCTCCTTCTCCATTGTCAAGGAGTGACACAGATATAGGACTGGATTGTCTAGTTTCTGGTGGAAGCACACGCCATTCTTCTTCTTCTTCGACTTTATTATTATTAGTTGAAGTTGTATGAGGCTTAGCAGGCGGTGGTGTTGGTTTCTCAAACTTTTCTTCTGGTTCCGTTTCCGATTCCGAAGAAGATTCAATAAAAATGAATCTAACAAGAGCAGGCTGCCTCATTCCTTTTGGTAAGTTTTTCAAATCTTCATTACTTATGATAAGTTCATTCCCTTTGGGCTGCTTTTTTAAACCAACTGAAATTAAAACCGAACAATAGTTTTAGTTTAGCTAACTAAACTATAATTACCTGTTACCTATACCTAATTAAATTAGAAAGATAAAACACAGATTACTACATACATATTATACTTATACGTAAATATACATACTCTGGCTCACCATCAGTGCAGGTAGTGGTAATAATAATCTGTAAAATACAGATTATTACCTTTATAACCTTATATTATAGACACTACAGACAGACTACAATAAAATAATTATAATTATATTTACTGCGGTCTGTTTTAACTATTAATAAAATTCAGCTTTATGTAATACACATTTTGACCACATTTTTACATGAACTAGCTTAGCATGCATGTATTTCTTATTCCCTACTACATGAATAATTGAAATTAAAGCCAAAATTTGATTTTCCTAAGCCCAATTAATTAATTGAAATGCTAACATTGACATTATTGACAAAATTGTATACGAGTTTGATGCTTACGTTTCTCATTCTCAGGTCCTCGTCCTTTGGCTTCTACGTCAACTTCTGATTTCAATTCCGGGTTAGACATGACCTTTACTATTACAGGTAGTATGGATAATGCTTAGTTGCTGTTAAGTTAATTAAAATCGTTAAAATTGACAAAAATTAAAATTATTTTACAGACAAAAAAATAGCAAGCAAAAGTAAGGAGTGCGAAATTAAAAGTGTATGAATTGTGAAGTCGGAGGCCGAGCGAGGTGTGATATAAATTGACGTGCTCTTGCCTGCAGAGTGCATTGATGTCGATGTGCATTTTTGTTTTTTTAGGAAATCTTTCTTCCAAAATTGCAACCCTGGGGCATTTTGCACAAAGTTCTGTCGATATATATTATTTTCTGAAATTCCAGATTTTGGCCACGACTAAAACAAAGACATGGTTGCTCCTAAATCTAGTTTTTTAGAGCTTCAAACAAATACTCTTAATCCTGAGACCACTTTCTTAAATTACTTTAATTCTAGTATCAAAGGGTACCTGATACCAAAATCCTATCCATCCTAAAATCCTAATTCCTAATCTTATAAAATCTTAATTATGTATTAACCTACTGTAATTGTAATGATTGCCTTATTTTATTTCTTTGCATATCTATAGGTAGGATTTAGGATACTTGTTTTTAGTACATTATAACCTAATATAACCTAACCTAATACTATAATAACTCGATTGGATTTTATTATAATTTTTACGGAGTATTCCATTATAAAAACTCGATTAAAATTAAAATCCGAAATTCTTGTCAATAATTGGACAATGTCAATAATATCACTTCCCCCGAGGGATACATAGGTACTTGAACCAAGACCGAGACTCACTTTTCTGTATTATCAAAGTGGACTCGTATTTCCACAAATGACAGATAAGTCTTTCGAATTTCAACTCATTAACTGATTGAGAACTTTTTCAAGATCTTCTCAAGTAAAGTAGATACCTGAAATATTAGTTTAAAAAATGCATCAATTCTAAAATTATTCAATCTAATTTTATTACTACGAGTACAAATTGTACTGTACAATAAGGCTATTCTATAATTCATACCAGCGCATTCTATAATGGATTTTCTTTTGGAAAATGTCAAAGATCTCTGATTCTCTGTAGATTTTACATCAGAATCAGAGATATCCATTTTGACCAAATTTCCCAAATGAAAATTTTGAAAATACTAAAAATTTTATTCATTATTCATATAATATGTAATTAGATATTGTGGATGACCTTTGGCAAGTCCAAATTCAAAGCTGTAAGCTAGAAAGTAAGTAACCTAGAAAACTTTTTAAAAATAATTTCAAGATTTATGTAGTATTTGCTCGAATCGAGATCCGAATCCGAGTTCACGAATTCATGTTGGATAAAGCCTTCCCTTCAAATATGAAATTAATTTTGACTCAAGTTGCCTTTTTTGGAGTTTTGGCGTCGCTTTATGTTTCTGCTAAAGGTTTGTTAGAAAATTAACAATTTTAATAAATTCTATGAAAAATTGTCGATTTTCTCCAGATCTTACTTGTTACGTGTGTAAAAGTGACCTAGATGAAACTCATCATGAATCTTGTGACCTGGCCCATGAAAGACATGTTAAAACGTGTGATAATCTAATCCCTCGTAAGTCCAAATATAACAAGTATTCTCAAAAATATCAATTTCAAAAAAAAGCTGAACCAGACCAGAGTGCCCTAATCAAATAAATATCAAGTATATTTTGATGTGCCTTACCGATTGGCCCAATAACCAAATTGACTGGTGCAATAAATAATTACCCACTTGTTCAAATTATAAAATGCTAGTAGAATTAACCCAAAATATAAATATTGGATTCTATTTCTATTGACCTATAAAATCCGAAAATTTTTATACAGATAGTGCCTACCCAACATTTTTATTACGACTTTATTATTTTTTATATCAGAAGCTGCAAAATATTAATAAAAGTGTGAAATAGAAACCAAATTTTATATTTTGGGCTGATTCTATAGATGAAAAGGTGAATTTCTAATTTGGACCAGTCGGTATTTACCTATTTTGAATGAGACGGCATTGGTATCTGGAGGAATCTAAATCTGAATTTTACTCTTTTTACATACTCGTATTATTCTTTTTGACAAATTATTTTTTTTTTTAGATAAAGCTTGTAAAACAGAATGGAGACGAGACAAAAATCAGGTTTTGATATGGGTCAAGAGGTCATGTGAAAATGTAATATCTGAAGCTTTGAGTGGAAACAAATGTGATGATGATGGTCGACACACTCGAAAATGTTTATGTAAGAGTGATAAATGCAATAATCAGTCATTTATGGATCCTGCTTGGAAAGACAGTTCCTATCGATATCCAATCTCGCCAATTCAAATCTTATTCATAATCCTCACGAGTTTAGCAGCCGTTACATTGTTCGGTATCCTCATTTGGTGGTGTGTCAAATTGAGGAGGAAGAGAAGAAATCGGGGTAATTCTAAACAAAAGTGTTATTTTGCATTTAATTATTTTCTAAATTGTGATTTTAAAATTATTAGCTGTGGCACCTGATGAACCTGAACAAGAATCAGAAATAGCTGGAAAACCTGCTGATCCTGTTCCTGAGATAGTTTCTGATAGTGGACAAGAAGTTGGACAAAGTGACAGCGGACAATTTAAAGTAGACGAGGAAGAAGCTCAAAATCAACTTGAACCTTAAATAAACTGAACAATTTTTGATGTTTTTTTAATATTGGATTGAATTATTTTATATTAATTATTATTCTACTACTATGATGTATATAGGTAAATATTTAAATCAAAAAAAAATCTCGTTTAAAAAAAAATGTTTCAAAAAACTCAAAATTATCACAAAGATTCATCTATAGCTTGTGTTTAATTAGGATAATTTTTAAACCAAAATTACTGTTTATTTTGAGACAGTTTTATTTTAGATAAGTACAGAGAGAGTCCAGATATGGCAGATGTTCAATTCATATTCAAAGATAAGCCAAGTACCCTACTTATAATGCTGAACTGCTGAACTTGTAGTCATTTTTACAAAAATTTAGGATAAAGTAACCTAGAAAACATTTAAAGTTTCAAAACTTTAGATAAATCAAAAAAAGGTATACACCTATTTAGATTTTTACAAATTTTTGGACCATTGTTGATCTTGAAATGGAATCAATTTTCGTAAAAGTTCTACTGTATATTCTAGTGCTCGGAGTTTTGTCATCTTACAAGGCTTCTGCTAATAGTTTGGTTGAAAATATTTAAATTTATATTAGATATTATATGTATTATTAGTATGTAATTAACTTTAATTATTGATGATTTTATTCAGAGATTGACTGTTATATGTGTGAAAGTGGTCTTGATGAGAGCAATGAAGAATCTTGTGAAATAGCTCATGAAAAACATCTTGAGGCGGCCTGTAGCTCGTATCCTGGCTCAAGTTCAAGTATTTATAACCTATTTATTATGTGGAGCGACTTTTATAAACCAAATATTTTGCTCAGCTTCTTTTCTGGTTCCTTATTATAGAGTGGCTTCACCTTCTCTTATCATTAATTATTTAAGATTTTCAAAACTTACCTCTTTATTATTTTGAATCTTCATTCTCAATTTCCAAAAATTTGAGACACAAATCCTAATTAATCAGTTGGAAATTCGATTTGCTTGATCGTGATATTTTGAATATATTTTTTAGACATAAATAACTAGTTCAATTTCATTATAAAATTATTTATTTTTTTAGAACCAATATGTGTAACAGATTGGAAACTTGATAAAAATATGGTTGTAATTTGGGTTAAAAGAACTTGTCTAGTAAGCAGTGTGAATGGCAAATGGTCGAATAATTGTGAGGATGAACCGGGGAAGCATAAAGGTGGATTGCTTTCCATTTTATTTCATTTAAAAAAACCATCATAGTTAGTGAATAGTCTAAAAAATGTAATAATAATACCTAATAATAATTATATAGGCACATGTTTTTGTGAGACAAACAAGTGTAACAATCGATCATTCAAGGACCCAGCTTGGAAAGATAAAAATTACAATTACCCTTATTCTGCAATTGAGATCGTCTTTATAGTCATAACATGTCTATCTCTCTGCTGTTTGTTTGGATTTGGAATTTGGTGCTGTATTAAAGCGAAAAAAGCAAAGAAAAACAGAGGTAAATTACCTAAAACTTCAGATTTTTAAAAGTTCAAAATCAAAATGTTAAAACAATAAGTACCAAACCCTAGGGTACTACCCTATTAAGTACTAGGTATAGCTGACTTACGACGATTAGTAGTAGGTACCCTACCTAATTATAAAGTATTTTTGAAAACATAACTTTTTGTCTCATTTTTGTCTCGTAAAAAATGAGAAAAAATATTATTTTCTAAAAGGTGCATGATTTTTTTTATTAATCATTAGCTGTTGCACCGGAACAACCTCAAGAAGAAACAGCAGATGCTGCTTCTAAACCTGAAGAATCAGAAATAGCTGAAACACCTGCTGATCCTCCTCCTGAGATAGTATATGAAAATGAAACTGAGCCAGTGAAATTGGACGAGGAAGAAATAAATCCTGAGCCTTAAAGCTAGACAATTTTTGATATATTTTAACAGTTTAATTGAATCGTGTATACCTAGTAATTAATTACTTACTACCGTGTATCAGTCTGTACCCTACTTATTTAAATGATCAAAAAAATATTTTTAAATAAAAGGTCACAAAAAACTTCAAATCAACTTACGGTTTACTCATAAAGGTTAGCATGATCTTAAACAGATGTCCAATTACATTGAATCTGTGACAGCTTCATAGATAGGCGTTTTTTTATACTTTGAGTTCGAGTTTGAGTTTTATGCCTTCGTTTCAAAAAGAAGGCATAAAGTAACCTAGAAAACATTTAGCTAGCTTCAAATCTTCTCAATGAGAAGATCTAATCTCATTTCTAATCTAATGGATTTTTGGACCATTGTTTTCCACAAAAATGAAATTAATTTTTTATAAAGTTCAAATGTATACATTTGTTATTGTTCTTGGAGTTTTGTCATCTTACAAGGCTTCTGCTCATAGTTTGGTTGAAAATTTTTAAATAAGAAAAATTAGTAGGTACTTACTAACTATACTTTAATTATTGGCAATTTTATCCAGAACTTGACTGTTATGTATGTGAAAGTGGTCTTGAAGAAAGTCGTGAAGAAAGTTGTGAAATAGCCCACGGGAGGAATCTTGAGACCTGCAGCACACTTATTAGCAGTAAGTTCAAGTATATTTATTATGTGAAACGACGTTTAGAAACCAAATATTTTGATTAGCTCGTTATCTGGTTCCTTATAGAGAGGTTACACTTTATTTTACCTTATAATAATTTTTCAAAAATCTCTTTCTTTTGAATCCTCTCCTCGTTCCCAATTTCCCAAAAAAAATCGACCAAAGTCTAAATTAATTCCAGTAGGGAATCGAGAATTCGATTTTATCTTGATATTTTGAAATAATTTATTAGACAGAAATAGCTGGTTCAATTTCATAATAACATTGTCTATTTTTTTTTAGATCCAGTATGTAAAACAGAATGGAAACTTGATAAAAATAAGGTTATAATTTATGTCAAGAGATCTTGTGTAAACTCATTGTTAGTTAACTGGGAGAAAAATTGTAAGGATAAATGGGGCAAGCATGAAGGTGGGTGCGTGTGGGTTAAGCTTTTTATTTTAAAAAACCATCATACTGGATAGTCTAAAAATGAAATAATTATCAATTTATATTATCTTAGCTGGTGAATGCTTTTGCCAAACGAACATGTGCAACCATCAATCATTTGAGAACCCAGCTTGGAAAGACAAAAATTACAATTACACTTATTCTGCAATTGAGATTGTCCTTATACTCCTAACATGTCTATCACTTTGCTGTTTGATTGGATTTGGAATATGTTGTTTTATTAAAATGAAAAAAGCAAAGAAAAACAGAGGTAAATTACCTAAAACTTCAGATTTTTAAAAGTTGAAAATCAAAATTTTAAAACAATAAGTACCATACCCTACCCTATTAAGTACTAGGCATAGCTGACTTACGACGATTAGTAGAACCTAATTATAAAGCATTTTTGAAAAACATAACTTTTTGTCTCATTTTTGTCTCGTAAAGAATGAGAAAAAATATTATTTTCTAAAAGGTGCATGAATTTTTTTATTAATCATTAGCTGTTGCACCGGAACAACCTCAAGAAGAAACAGCAGATGCTGCTTCTAAACCTGAAGAATCAGAAATAGCTGAAACACCTGCTGATCCTCCTCCTGAGATAGTATATGAAAATGAAACTGAGCCAGTGAAATTGGACGAGGAAGAAATAAATCCTCAGCTTTAAAACTGGACGATTTTTGATATATCTTAACAGTTTAATTGAATCGTTTATACCTAGTAATAATTACTTACTACCGTGTATCATCCTGTACCCTACTTATTTAAATGATAAAAAAGTCCCAAAAAACTCCAAATTAAAATCAACTTAGGTTTACTCATAAATAAAGGTTAGCACAATCTTAAACAAATGTCCAATTCCAATTAAATTTGTGACAGCTTCATTAGATACCGATAGTAGATGAAGTTTTTATATTTTGAGTTTCAATATGCTATCATTTCTACAAAAATATGGTATAAAGAGGTATAAAGTAACCTAGAAAACATTCAAGTACTTTAAATTCTCAAAGAGAAGATTCTCATTCTCATTCTATTCTCAGTTCTTCTAATGGATTTTTGGACCATTGTTGTCCATAAAAATGAAATTAATTTTTTGTAAAGTTCAACTGTATTTTATAATTCTTGGAGTTTTGTCATCTTACAAGGCTTCTGCTCATAGTTTGGTTGAAAATATTTAAATTTATAAGAAAAATTAGTAGGAAAATAACTTTAATTATGGATTATTTTATTCAGAAATTGACTGTTATGTGTGTGAAAGTGGTCTTGAAGAAAGCCGTGAAGAAAGCTGCGAAATAGCTCATGAAAAGCACCTTGAGACATGTGACACACTAGTTAACAGTAAGCTTTAGATTCTCGTTATTTTTGAATTTTTTTGAACGAAACTACTCGTAGGTATATTTTCCAATTTAAGACCAAATTAAAATAGCATTTTTTTAGATACAGTATGTAAAACAGAATGGAAGCTGGATAAAGATAAGATTTTAATTTGGGTCAATAGATCTTGTTCAGACAAAGCAGTAAGCTCGGAAGCATATTGTAATGATGATTGGAGCAAGCAGACAAGTAGGTTGCTTATTTTTATTTTTAAAAAACTATTTATACTTCTTGCCATATATTAAGGTTCCTGGATTTTACAGATCAGAACCTAATTACTAATTACTTTTAAATCAGCTACAGAGCAGAGCCTATTTAAAATATAATTATAGGGAAAAAAGTATCTGTCAAAGGCCTAAAAGTTCAAATGAAATATGTCATTTTCTATAATTTCTATTCATTTTATTTTATTTTTGAAGATGGCCAATGCTTCTGTGAAAAGGACAAGTGTAATAGTCATTCCTTTAAAAATGCAGCTTGGAAAAGCAAGAATTATAAATATTCATTGGGCACAACCGAGATCGTTTTTATAGTCCTTTCTTGTGTTGGTGCGGTCCTGTTGATTGGATCTGGAATTTGGTGGTTTCTTAAAAGAAGAAAAGCAAAGAAAAACCGAGGTAAAATACCAAAAGCATTTTTTTTTTGGTATTTTCTACAATAAACAATTTACTTAAATATAAAATACATATTCAAAATTTCAAATTTTTATAAATTTCAGTCCTTGCTACTGTTGAAACAGAGAGAGAAGCGGAAATTCAGGACAAGATCAAGGCGTCTAGTCCATACGGTAAAAGCGACCATACTCAGGAGAAGATACTTCACAAAATGTCCATGGACTCGATTGAACATATTGGGAAATCTAAATCGACTAAATTTGAACCGGGTTCTGGAACTAATACTGGATCATCAACTCCAAATCCTTAATAATAATTGGTCATATTTTCATTTAAAATTAATATCCTAATTCTAATAATACACTAACTTAAACCTAAATTAAAAATTCGAAACAAAAATAATAGCACATTGTCACAATACCATATTTATTTTATAAGTATCTACCTTACCCTTAAATAATAAATTACAAATTTTTTATCTGATCTTGATTTGATGAGTTTTCTATTTTCATAAAATATGTGGTAATTATAATGGTAATAAAACTTACCAATTGAATTTTTAATATGTATCAATTAAGGGAACCTGATGCAAGTCATATTAAGTACTTATGGTTAGTTTAACTAATACAGAGTATGTGTACAGTTAAAACATCTAGATAAAGTACCTACTTGCTTCTTTATATTA
The DNA here is from genome assembly GCA_034699045.1 of Nanhermannia cf. coronata Gr-Ori-00579. Lineage (NCBI taxonomy): Eukaryota > Metazoa > Arthropoda > Arachnida > Sarcoptiformes > Nanhermanniidae > Nanhermannia > Nanhermannia cf. coronata Gr-Ori-00579. The sequence goes on along the minus strand of JAQIXA010002811.1, from coordinate 4,499 downwards.
TTACATATTAGATTGTAATTCTCTATCTCTTGTATCTCTTGTTACTCAAAACAATCTCATACTCATAAGTATAAGGTACCAATTAGTAGAAGCAGATTAGGAAAATTTTTGCTTTGAAACCCTATTTTCAGCTGGATTAGGACTTAGGACTACTCTGTGGGTGTCAATTTTGACCTGAAATTTATCTAGATGTACTTAATAAATGCAAATTTTCAGGATAAAACAACTTTCTTGAAAAATGTTTCCGCACTATCTCTTAATTATTCCATTTATCAAGTATGTATATCAAGTACCTACCTTATATAAGGTAAAGGCAAAGTTTTCCTTTCCTTTCCACTTTCCACCTCTTTCCACTATCTTTCCAAGCAAGTATTTTATAAAGGAGTTTTACTCTAAAAAACAGTCATAAAAATATTTAAGTGCCAGAATTTGCTTTTTAGTTATATGAATTATTGAAATCTACGAGACACAAATGACCGAATACCTAATTTATAATTAGGACTTAATATGGATTTTGACTAGGTACTTACGTAGACCTAACCTACTGATATTGGCCGATGCAAATTGGCTTAAACCAATTACACCTCTCATAACCTTCGCTTCAGTATACCTATATAGATATATAAAACCTTATATATATATCATGTACTTAAATTAAATATCATGCATTATATCATACGTATTATAATTGTGCTATGAGACTTAAAAAATGTCATTTTAATTTAATTTAGTGCATTTATTCATACCTCTAAAACTCTAATTGGATAATTAGAGGTAGTTACTGTATATAAGTGCTTTGTGTTTTTGAAATACCCTACCTATAATTTACTTAATTTGTAACAGTATAATAAGTAGATATTGATACCTAACCTACACAACTGCAACAGTGGCATATCAAGATTCAAGATTGTATAGGCTGTACGATACCTATATATTTTAACAAGTCAATTAGCAAAAATATTGAAATTCAATTCGAAATTTCTTACAGACTCTGAATAATGTTTTTAGTTATTTAAAAAAAATTGTTCAAAAAAATTTCGACTTTTTCTCTTCTCAAAAAGGATGAGGAAAGGTTAACTAAATTATTTATTAATATTCAAATTTTTCATTTAAATGGTAAATAAGAGATACTTCAATCATCAATCATACTTTTTTTTATATTTGCTTAACTTATTTTCAGCCCACTTTAAGTGCTCTATTGTAATACTAGATATTTAGATAATAATGTAGTTTTGTATCTTGAAAATGTATCTTATTTGCTCAGTCATTTTCCAAAAAAAAAAATATTTAAGACTCGCTTTCTCCCTCTGAATTTCTAAATTTGGTCATGGTCAAAATTGATATTATGAATTATCAAATATTGGCAAACTTGTCAATTACCCTGTGTACATTTACATAGGTTGATTTCTCAAGTCAAAAACAATTTTTTTTTGCAAAATTTTTTTTAAAGAAACCATCACGAAAAGCTCACTTTCACCCTATTTTAGGGCAAAAAGTCTCGTTATAAAATAAGTATCTACCAGTAGTAAGTTTCAAAATCCCATTAAAAAGAGGCTTTAAGTCACAAGATTTGTCATTTTTTGAAAAATTCTGAGAGTCAGAGCTGGCTATGTGATTAAATCGGGCTAACAATTATTCTAAATGACTTTAATAGTCCTCGTAATGAAACCAAATGTCAGCCATTACCATTATTTGTAGACATTTCAGCCATTTATTTATCTAATAAATTTTTAACTTGTGTTTCAGCTAAGGTTAGTCTTAAATGTCTTAAGACAACAATTGGCAAATTAAACCATGGTTTGACATCAAAATTCTGAATTTTTTAATCAAATGCATCCCCATTACTTTATCTGGTCTCCAGAAAGAACAACCTAAAGGGAAAATGTCGGCATTATTTCTTCTATTTTATTTCATATTCTCTTGTAAATCACAAGATCAACAAGAGCATCTTCAAAATAACATTCAAGACCATCTGATCAAATTCAAATCACAAAAATTGGCTCATTGTGATCATTTTCTTGTCCATGATTCTCAAAATGTACTCGACAATCAGTTTTCTGGAAAATTTCTACAAAAATTGACATCACTTGAAGAACCAAGTTCTGGATTTGTAATTGATTACTCTCAAATCCAGCAATATGGTTTGGGAAATTATTCACTAAATTTGACTTCATTTCGAGATGTTCATCGATATAATCCATCTTGTTCTCTTGTTTTTATTCAATTTTTTTCCGAGATTTGGAACCAAATGTCAATTTCTCAAATGCTTTTTGGACTTTTGACAAAACACTATGGACCAATTACAAGAAAAGATGATGATTTCTATATAGGCCTGGCTCAAAGATACGATCAATTTGAGACAATTTTTCAAATGAAGTTTATGGAAAAGTTGAAACATCGAGTTCTCATATCCCTTGACCAGGGTGAAGTTGCCACTGGATGCTTTTATTGCTGGCCAAATGAGCATCGTGTAATACCTTTACCCGGGATCACCTATATATTTAGTCGTGGATTTGATAATGAAAAAAGTGACGATCATGTTGATGAAAACGATGTATTTGAGCTGGAAATCCATGATTTATTTCCAGACCTTCTGAAGAACTTCAACGGGAGAAGGTTGAGAATCACAACAGCTGTCAGGATTGCATTCTGTGTTGAACTTTACCCTTTGAAACATGGGGGCTTGGAACTGAAAAGGGGACATCAGGCGAATGTCCTTCTGGAACTGAAGAGGATTTATAATTTTACTTATATTATTTTTCCTGGATTTGCTGGTGGTGGAACTGGCGAGAGGCTCAAAAATGGTAAGAAAAAAACATTATTTTCTTTTTCATTATTAGTTTTTGGGATATTCCGATTTAAAAGCGATTGTAAGTGAAAAGAGCAATAATTTATGGATAAAATCCTTCAAATTTCTCCCCTGATGTGGGTAGAAAATTTGTATCTGGCTAAAAGTTGATTAAATATTGATTATTAATCAGCTATTATGAATTCATTTATAATTTTAGGATCTTGGACCGGAACTACAAGCGATATCTACTATGAAAGAGCTGATATTGCACTTGCAACATTCCATATTTATTTAAGAGATCAAATTATTGGTTATACCTTGCCTTTCATCTATGTCCGATTAATATTCGTTGTTGGATTACCAAAGGTATAGAAAACGATTTTTAACTTTAAAATGGCAATAACTAAAAGATAATTTAAGCCAATTTTTAAGTCTCACGCTTCATATACATAGATATTAAGGTATCTAGGTGTTTAAAATAATAAATTTTATTTTAGGCCTTGTATTCACCAGAAGCAATCCTCTGGCCTTTAAGCCCCTACACCTGGAAATATTTGGTAGTCTCGGTCTTCGCCTCCTACTTTATTTTTATTCTGATCAACCGGTATTCTTACCAAGGACCAAATATTAAGGGGGAATGGGATATGTGGAAAACTGTCGAGTTTTCTCTTGGATCTTTTTTTGAAGTACTTACTACAACAGACTACGATACATTATATTTGATCATAATTCTATAGTTTATGTAAATTGATTTAAAATTATGCAAAATTTTAGCAAGGATTAGCGATCACAAAGAAGAAATCTGGACGAGTTTTCGCGATTTTATGGCTCTTTTTTATTTGTATTCTATCGACAGCTTATAAAAGTATATTATTCAATGATTTCTATTACCTATTCTAACTAAAGTATAATTAATATCTTGTTTTTATTAAAGGTAAAGTGTTGGAGATTCTCATGTTTCCAAAGCTTACAGATCCACCCCGAAGTAAGTACTTAAGTAGGTATTTATTTCTAGAGATTAAAATTGATTTTTGTGATTTTTTTTAGCATTTTATGAACTCGCAGAAAGAAAAGGATACACTTATGGGTACAATTTTAGAAAAGTACCTACAATTATGCACTACATATTAATTTAGGCTGATCAATATTTCTGTTTTTTACTTAAACATTTAGATTGGAAAATGCTGGCATAGGTATGCTTCGAAAGTCTAAACTTTACCGTACTTACTGACTGGTACAAATTATAAATACAACTAGTAGAACCAGGCCAAAATTTAAATTTTGGATTCTACTCTGTATTTCACACTTTTCTTTGACATAAAATAATCTAGAAACTGCAAAATCTCAGAATTGGACAATTTTACAGGTTTTAGGTTATTTTTTCTATGTCAAAACTTGCAAAATATTAATAAACATGTGAAATAATATCCAAGATTTATATTTTGGGTTAATTCTAGGATCATAATTTGGATCAGTCGGTATTATATTTATTTTGAACCAGAGACTATATTCGACAAGTCGGTATTTGACCAGTCTGTATAGGTATACTAAACTAAACTATATTTTATTGTAAATTTTAGGAGGTGCAGTTCATGTAAGTTAATTAATTTTTGAGTATTTTTATTTTTTGTTATTAATATGTATATAAGTATATGAGTATATAGGTTTTGATATTGATATATAGGCTGATATAAAAACGAGTACACAT
>JAQIXA010002810.1:0-16187 GCA_034699045.1 Nanhermannia cf. coronata Gr-Ori-00579 | reverse complement strand
TTTTTTCCTTAGGGTAAAAGTCTCATGGTGTTCTATGGTTAGGTGGTAAGTTTTAGGGGGATTGTCGGTTTACCCTTTTTTGACGGTTCCCTATTGGCAGGATTCCGCTGAAAACTCTTCATAATTAATAATTTTAGTGACCTATAAAAATTTATAATTTTTAAATAATTAGACTTTGTACTGAAGCTACTAGGAGTTGACTGTGTTCCTAATTCATCAATTAATTTGAATAAATTTTTCGAATCATTAATTTGACATGAGTAGGATGCATTTTACTAACTATAAGTAGAGTAGAGGTTAACAATTTTTACATTCAACCACATGTGACAGTTTACTTGCCAGAGATTATTAATGATTCATTTTTTAAATTCAGTTCCTCATCTACACAATATTATACTAGTAGTACCTATATAAAGTATCCTATCATACTATCAATTAATAGTCATTTTTTATCTTTACTAAGCTCTACATACCAGCTGCCAATTGATTCACTTTTTTTCTCAATTGGCTCTAGAAAGGTTATCTCCTACTTATAAACTCCAGTTTAGATCATTTCGGTCGGTCATTTTGGTCAACTTGTACAGCTCTAAAAATATTTATATTTTTTGCTGAATACAGACTAAAGACTTGTTATACAGGCAGATAGGATCAGTTCAAGTCCAAGTTTAAATTTAATCGATAATTTCATATACTCGTACATGGATTGCTTTTAAGAGTTCTTGTAATAAGAGTACAAAATGTATTTCTTTGAAGTGGTCATAAAGGGTGTTGCTAAGTATGTAAAACGTCAATTTATAATAATTAAATATTTATTTTAGTCAATTTAATATTCTTTCATAATGTATAGGTACATACATGTGTATACAATACACATGGATACTTTTATACAATACAATTTTTTAATTTCTTGATTTTTTTTGGTCATTTCCAGGCAGTCACTCAAGCACCTGAGTGCTAGTGCTCCGGCCATGCCATTAAGATCGGCTTCTTCAACAAAAAATGTGGCTGGAGCTGGAAGTGAGGCTGATTTACTCGCATTGGCACCTAGGTATGTTAATTTAATCAAATTTTTTTCAAAAAAGGAATTTTGTATTTAAAACTATTTTAAGAAATAACCATACCCTATTGGTTATTCTTATGAGACCTATAGGGTATTCTTGAAATATGAAATCCGAGATTTTGTTTTAAATCTTCGATTTCATTTTCAGCTACTAGAGGATTTGGTAAGAAATCCTCTGAATTTCAAGATTAGAAATTCAGTTTTGTGTTTTGAATTTGAATAATTTTTCAAAAATAACTCAATTTAATCGAGATTTTAACCTTTTGAATCAAAATTTTGAACATTTGAACGCAAAAAGAAAATTATTGTGCGAGCGAAGCGAGCACTTACTATTCGACTTTGTTTGCACTTTGTTCGTCTGTCTGTCTGTTTGTCTGTCTGTCTGTCCAGAGGATAACTCGAGAACTACTACTGGACCGATCTTTACCAAACTTGACATGAAGGACTCCCATAGGGTCTCGGTGTGCCATTTCGACAAAAATTTCAGATTGCCCCACCCTTTGGGGTTCAGGGGACCCTTTAAGGGGTCCCCATGTTAATCAAATGGGAAGAATCAAAAATGAGGTTTAAGTGGCTTTAGGGGTAATCGATGACGGAGATTCCGAATTTGATGTCCGTTTGACCCGGGAGTTGACCTTTAACCCCGAAAAATGGGACAACTTGTGTTGTCTTCATTGCTTTACTCGCACAATTAATAATCAACTTCTAGCGAGTTGATTAAAGCTTAGTGTAAAAGGTTTGATATCGAGTTTGAAATCAAGTTTTAAAAGTTATTTTAAAAGTAAAAATTCTTTTTAAAAGCATCATGGGTACATTTTCAAACAAAAATGATCTTTTAAAATTACTGATATAAAAGTTTAATGTAATTTCTACTATAGGTATATTGCATGGTATAGGTATATTATTGCATGGTAATGTACTCATTAGACAAAAACTTGAAGTGTAATTTTTTGTGTTTTCTTTCCAGTTCCTCAAAATCGCGTCAGAAGAAATTTCATCGACATTTCAAGACGGTAGCTTCTGAAGAGAAAGTTCTCGATTGTAAGTCAAATAATTTTTTCGAACTTTTGAACTTATTTCAATACCTAAGTAGGGTACCTATGTATTTACTATTTGAAAGCAATTATCTTGAACAAACAGTTGAGAATAATTTCCTATTAAATTTTAATATGATCAAAATGGGTCATTCCATCAAGTTGTTCTTGTACCTGTCATGTATGTCAATCGAAAGCCCAAAGTCATGTTCATGGACAGGAAATTTTGACCTTTTAATTCAAAATCTTACATTTGTACTAATATTTACCTGATAAATTATCAAAAAATATTCTAAAATATTCAATAATTTTATACTAGAGACTAGAATCCAATAGTTATACTATTAGATAGATTAGATTCAAATTCAGAATTCTTGAATATTTCAGCTAATTGAGTTTTTAAAAACACTGGTACAAGTATAAGCAAGTAGTTATAAGCAAATAAACGAATTTTAGAACTCCAGAATTCAGAATATCCTCATCAATAATGTAAGGAAATTAATTTCATTCCATTTCTTTCTACTCTGTTTACTTTGAGAATTATCTGCAAGTTTTCTGTATAGTACCTACTAGTATACTCTCCGTATTGTAAGAAATAATTAGAATTCCTATTTCATTTTATTATCTTGGAAATGGACTACTTGACCTAAATACAATATTTCTTAAACAAATAATAGGAAAACCAAGATAATTGGATTTTATACCTAACCCGAATTTTAGAATCTGAATAATTTTATTCCATTGATGAGGAATCTGGAACTGTTATTTTATTTTGCTAAGAAATTTGCTAGATATTCATCTAATTCGGATTATGATTTTTGAAATTAATGACACTTTTTTTACAACTTTCAGATTATTCTTGTGCACTTGTGGCGGACATTTTGCTACAGGGATACCTGTACATAACCGAGAACTATTTTGCATTTTATTCCAATGTAAGTACTATTACAAGTATAGATGGTTGCATTTTATTGTATCCCTTGTATATCTTATTATAAAAAAGAATTTTTTGAATTCAGGTTTTCGGATATGTAACAAAGGTAAGCTGTGAATGTGCCTTTAAAATTGATAAATATTTAATCTAATGGACTTTTTCAATTTTTACAGCTGCTCATTCCCATCTCTGGAGTTGTTCGTATTACCAAAGAAAGGACAGCTAAAATTATGTAAGAAATCTGAGACTTTATCAAAAATGCATAAAAAATTGGTCATAAAAGTAGTATTTAGGTACCTACATATATCAGGTACTTCTGACTTTAATGGCATTTACTCTAAAAAATGCAGTACCTATGTTTTTTCATTTTGTCAATTAATAAACCTAAAATGTAGAGTATGATATTACAAACGAGGCCTAGATACTCCAAGTCAAATTGATGTCTTTTTAAAACCAAATTTTTATGTGCATTTCTTATACCTAACTTGTGACATTTTTTGATAATATTTTTTGAAATTTTTTAACACTTTTGCAGACCAAATGCTGTAGCCATATTTACACATTCTCATAAGCACTGTTTTGCATCACTCCTCTCACGTGACACAACATATAAGCTAATGTGTCGAGTCTGGAACTACAATATGGAACAGGAGGAACAAAATAAAAAAAATAATATGGATCTTGTAAGAACTTTAAAATTTAAATGTCATGGCCATTCGATTCTCAAAATGCCATAAAAATGCAAAATGTCAATGATTTTAATGCAATTTTTTTGTGGTTTTTTAGGAGAAAAATGAAGACACGGTGAGTTCTGATATACCTGGATGTATAATCGATGAATCCTCAGAATCTGGTTCTGGGAATGATTCAGCTATAGAGCATTCTTCATATACTTCATCACCTTTAAATACCCCTGGGGGGATTTCACTTGAAAAAGTTCTCGAAACCAAACTTGGTACACCTCTAACCAAGGCTATTGGTAGTCAGAATGGATCACCGATCAAAAATCTAGATACTGCCAATAGTAAGAAGATGACATCACAAAATACGAAATTTATCTCAACTTCATCGATTTCCTCACCTGGTTCTACGACTACAAATATGTCACAATCCCCATCCTCAATATCGGGTATTCCTCCAGCTACTTTAACTTACAATCGCTCGGCAAGACCTTCACTTCAAGCCAATAATCTCAATCTCAATGGCAGCTTTCAAATGACCCAGGACAAAAGGTCAAAATCGATTGGAACCAGTTCCATGGGATCCAGAAAGGGTCCTTCACTCTTAATATTGGCGACTGCCCTTCTAGTCATTCTTTTCCTTTCTGGTAAATCTCAAAAATATATAAAATTTATAAAGTACCCTACCTACTAATTTGACTTTTTTTCTATTTTAGCTGCACTCTTACTATCTCGTATTTCGACACTTCAAGAAAAATTAAACGAGCGCTCAGTGATCCATGACAGGTAAAGTAAAAACCCTACAAAAACTCTAAAAAACCGTAAAAAATAATCAAAATCGTTGCAGTTGGATACAAATTGATAGTTTACTAAAAGTTTGTACTAGTACCTATTGATTTTGCGAGTCTTATCAGTGTTCTTATCACAAATTTTCGCTTTTTATCGTTAAAAATTGGACTACTCTTCTAAAATTAACTAAAATTACCCTTCTAAAAAGCCTATGGCCTATACCTAGTAAAGTGTAGTTCTAAACTAAAAATAAATTCTTGTACCTGGTATAAAAATCCATTTTTATCGGATGGATCTAAAAAACGGCAGTATGCCTAGCATTTACAATCTATATAAATATTTTTGTTTTTTTTGTAGTGATCAATTTTATCAAGAACTTGTATCGTGGCAAAATAAATTACACTACACAACTGCGGAAGAGATTCATCAATTCATCGAAACAAATTTGCAGCAGATTGTCAAAGTAAGTATCTATACTATACAAATAGGTCTAACCTAAACTATAATATTTGTCTGAATTTTAGCAAATTTTTAATAAATTTTTGCTTAAATTCAGGTTCGAGAATCACTCGAAGCACTCTCTACAATATTTGTAAATCAATCTCCAACGACTGGTCATTCTCCAAGAATGTCTGCAAATATCATGGATAATGGAAGCTAATAATTAGAAAAACACATGTGAAAGACTGAACTACTCCGAAATCGACATAAATACTGAAGAAATTCGAAGAAATTTGAAAAAAAAAATTGCAAAAATTTAAACCAGTTTAAAACCTAAACATTTCCTTCAAAAAAAAATCACACAAATCTCTCATAAAGCAATCCAAAAAAATTTATCTGTACAATTATTACAATTAGACCTTATGAATTATCCAAATTAGGTTAAGTTTTAATGATAATTACGATTATCCTTCTACATTATAGGTAGTTAGTATTTAGTCTTTAAACACAAATTATCATATAATTCTTAATTAGTGAGATCCTTTTCTAGAACAAAAGTGTTCAAAAAAAATCTTTTAAAATACAATTAGGTTTAGAATTCAGAGAGTATTTGATCAAAAATTCCAAGTCTATCGAATGCGTATACAATTTCTTACAAATTTTTTTTAATTTCGATTTTTATTTTTTTACTATTATTTGTTAAACCTCGTTAAAAAATCACTTTTATAATTAGGTAACTATTATGTTTACAATGTTAGATTAGAAGTAGAACTAAACTTTCGTAATTCGGCAAGTCAATTGTTTTTTACTCATATTTATGATTTAGGTACTGTGTAGATGAAAGATTCTTTAAGATTACCATACTTATGTAACTTTATATTTTAGTCATTTTTTTGAGTCTGTGATTGATTGATATGATTATAAAGGCTAGAATTTAGAATGAAAAAATACACATAATTTATTTGATTTCGATTGCAAAAAACTTAACTATTCAAAAATGAGAGGTACTCTAAAACTAATTTAACTTATTCTAATTAAGTATCTATACTGTATAAAAGTCCTAGAAAGTATCCACAATCTGTAAATATGGATGATTATGATTACTTACTACTAGATAGTAGCTAATAATAAGAAATGAGCTCGATAAAGCTCTATCGATCGATTGATAAAGCTTCGTTTGATAAAAAAAATTAGATTGCAAAAATTGATCAAAATTTCAACTAAATTCCTAACTAAAAGTAATCTGGCAATCGACAGAGCTAAACAAGAAGCCTTTTTTGGCTCAAATTTAAAAAATTTCAAAATATATGAAGCTATTTTCTAGTACCTAATTAATTAGACACATTTATGGATTTTGGATATCTACTAGGACTAGGACTATATAAAACCCAGCCAAAAATGTAAATAATCTACTACCATAATCTAGTTTTTTAATTACCCTACTAAAATAACTATCTTGAACAAAATCGGATTGATATACTTTAGAACATTAGACATAATTATAAAATATATAATACCTATCTATACAAGTAGATAGCCTATTAAAATCTTAAAATAAGAAAAAATTATGGAATGTTGAAAGTTATATAAAGGTCTTGAAATGGCTGGCCATTTTAATTGAAATGCTTATGATATATGGGAAGAATTATATGGAAAATTATAATAAATAGTATCTTATTATATGATGCCAAATTAATTTTTGATAAAAAAAATTAAAATTAGGCATAAACCTGATAGATAGATTATTATACTTACCCCAATTGTCCCTATATAGTTAAATTACATATTTACTTAAATATCGGTTTGTTTGTACCTTTGAAAAAAATTGGAGAAACCATCCAGATTTGATTATATCATGTCATGTCATAGTCATGAGAAAGTGCTCGGTAAAAATGGTCAAAAAAAGTGATTTATACCTTAATTATAATGATTAATATTTATGGGAGATATTTAAAGAAAGTTACTTATAAACCACCGATTATTATTCCTCAAATTGCTCGATATTATCCTCTTATAAAAATTGTAAATAAAAGTTACAGATAGGTACATGATACATAAGCTGTAGATTGTAATGTGTGTGTGATTCAAAAAATGAAAGTTTTGTGGTTTAAAACCTATAAATTATTCATTTTTTGAGCCGCAATAAAAAGTTGATAAAAACAATGCCAGTTATTCTTACCTTTAATTTAAGTAATACTTGGTAATATCATTTTGTACATAATTATAATGCAGATACTGATATGATACGATGATATAAAAAAAGTGAGACACGAAAAATAATAGTAACTAATCGTAATCTACTATATGTATAAGATAGGCATGACAAAATGTATCTTAAGAATTGAAATGAACTCAAATTTTGTAAAAAAAAATCATGAAAGTTAGATAAGAGACTATGAATATGAATATGAAATGTAAAAGTTAAGAATAAGGGGAAAAAATTGTGATTTAGGAAGATTTAAGAATGGAGCTAATTAATACTGTAACTGATAGATTATATTATTTAGTTTTTAAGTAGTTTAAGATTGCTAAGTATCTCGAGAAATGTCGAAAATATCGTAGGAAATGGAATATGATATCCCAAATATTATGTACTACTGATACCTATTATAAAAAGTTTAAATCGAAATAATAAACTTTCTTTTTTTGTTCTATAACTTGTCTTGAAGTTCATTTATAAACTAAATTACTAATTAAGTAGTCAGGGTTGAAAAGTAGTCAGAATTTCAACAATTTAGCCACAAAACCTAGGATTAAAGAAATTAGTTATTTGTCAAGAAAAAGCTTTTGCTTAATAGATTCATAACTCGATGATACGGAGATTATCACACAATTTAATTTTGAAAACTTGGATTTCGTAATGTAATCAAATCGGCAAAATATTTGATTTTTAAATCCAAAAGATAGGGAAATGGAGTAGATTAATAATAACTAGGTAGTGATTTTTGTAAAACAAATTTTTATTAAAATTTTTGATTTTTTTCCCTATTTTCAAAAACTAAAGTTAAAATGCTGCTAATTTCTTATTTTAAGTAATGATAATGGCATTAGAGGCTATAAATGTAATGGTTAAGGTCATTTTATGGGTTTTTTGAACATCATGTACAGGTATAGGTAGGTTGTAAGTATAAGGTACTACAGGTATTAGTATTAGTAGACCACAACATTTAAAAATTGATCTTTTTTCTTCAATTAATTTTGCTTGCTTGCTTTTTGCATTAGAATTAGATAGTAACAAACCTTTAATTTAATTGGTGGCTTTAAATTAAATACGAGCAGAAATTGAATTAGAAACAGTTGTTTTTTACTGTCTATTCATTACCTTGCACTTTTATTTTTTTATATCTGTAATTTTTTAAAAGAATCTTGAATCATTCTTGAAGAGCATACCTGCTGTGGCAAACTTTTTAAAAAATTGACGAGAGAATTTCAGGGAACCTGAATTCAATTTATTTTTGAAATTCCAGGTTTTTTTTTTTTAAAAAACTGGAATTCGGATTTTGATGATCCTCGGAGTTTATGATGATGACGGAGAATTCGAATTTAACCACCATTAGTTTAAAAAAGATCATCATCAAAACACGAATTTCAATATTTTTTTTAAAAACCTGGAATTTCAAAAATAAATCGAATTCAGGTTCTCTGAAATTCCCTCGTCAATTTTTTTAAAAGTTTGCCACAGCAGGTATGTTGAAGAGGTTTAATTTGAAAGAATCTATAGGTATCCTATTTGAAAATTTAGAAATCAAAATTTTGAAAATTTTAAAACTTAGGTTCTAAACTCCCCTATGATTCTCTAGTACTACTACTACTGTATTATATCCTAATTTATCAGATAACAAGCAATCAACAATGATATTGTATTTGGATACTAGTGTGAAAATCTTATACAAGCTCCTTATAATGGACGCAAAGAGCCATTTTCTGCCAGCTAGTCACTAATTAAAATAACATTTATAGGAACTAACGACTTTAAAAACAAAAGTAATCAAATTAGAGACCATATTAAATAGCCAAGAATGATATTGGTATAATATAATACATAAGATCAAGTTAAAGATTTTAGTACTATTTTGCTAGTAAAAAGAGACCTGTAAATGTAAAGGTATGTTTCATTGTTACAGATTAGGATGTGGATGTGATGTAGGTACATATATGAAAGCTCATAGTAATTGTAGTTTTAAATTTTTTTAAATCTCAACCATATCTTACAGGTTGGTTACCTTCTTATAAATAGTCCTGTTGCTCAATAAAACACCCCTCAAATCACTTTTACAACTTGTCCTGAACAATTTGTTCTGCAGCTCATTGTCTCAATTTACCCAAACAAAATACATTGGTCAAATCTTAATTGCAAGTATTAATTCTGATTTTTTTTGTCCAAAAGTATAATTACTAATTATCTAAAGTTAAGAAATTGCATTGCATTTCGATTATTCTGTTTTTCCTCAAAATAAAAGGTAAGCAAAATTCTACTCATATTTGCATTAGATACATTATACCTTTAAAAGAACCTTTAAAAACCTTTAAAATCTAACTTGAGGTTACTTGAGATGTAAATAGAGGTGTATAAAGTTAATTACATTTCATTGTTTCAGTTTTGAATTTCAAGTTTTAACATAAAGTATAGCTGGTATAAATGAAATAGGTTCAAATTCAAATTGCAAGTGAAACTACAACTTATTTTACTTATTCTCATTTGCAATTTACTTTTTTTACAAAAGTACTTACATCCTTCCATTCAATTCGATCAAAATTTCAGCCTAGATTCAAATATCAAGTTAGAGTCTGTTTCAGTACCTATGGTATATGTAGTATCTACTATTAACAATACTCTGGTATGTATTGTATAAGTGTAAAAGTATAAATTTACAATTATTAAAATAAAATAAAAATTAGATCAAAAAGAGGAAGTCAAGCTAGGCTCTCAACTTCTACTGATATTTGTTCTCATTTTTCTACTTTATATTTTATACACTCAAAGCTCATAAAACTCAAAAAATCCATTCAAAATTCTTGGTTATAAAATCGAGGATTTTTCGAAATCTTTGGTTTCATAATCTTAGCTTTGTCTTAAGAATTTGTATCCTAAAAATTTTGAATTTTGAAAAAGTACTTTGGTACTTTGGCTGAACTAGAGTTCTAAAATATTATCAGAGATACCTTATACAGATGTTTTACTGTACTTGTTAAATAATAGTCGAAAAATTAGGATTTTTTATTTTCACTGACAGAACTATTGAAAAACTTCTATGAGATCTTAAATGACAATAGTAGGTTAATAGAAATCAAATTTTTTATATCAAAAAAACAGTGTAAATGGATACAATTTTATTAAACTTGAATTAGATGCCTATTTCTTTTGAACAATTTACAACAAGTTCATTTTACGATTCAGGAGATTTACTATGAAATTACAATTTACTGATAAAATGATCATTTTAGATTTTTTACTATCATATACCTAAGTATGTAGTAGATATCATAAGTAGTAAATTTGTCCTTTTGAATCAAGCTTAATCTCCTTGCACAATAATATTTTTTATTCAAAAATATTTAATTTTTATACTACCCTTCATTTACTTTTATGTACGTTTAAAGATTTAATACACATTTTGAGTAGCATTTAGGATTAGTATCCTACCCTAATATATCAACATTCAACGTGATGAACTAATGATAATATCCAAAAAAATTTGCAAAATTTTTGAAAGTTTTTTGTACCTATATTGACATCTTATTAACACAAAAATTTTGTTCTCAAGTTCAAATGTTGATACCCTACTTACCTCACCGATAACTTGGTACTTAAGTACCTACCGATAGATTTTGGAAAATATTTTAAGAAATGTATACTTTCGCTTATAATTGACCTATAAGATTGGAAATTTTTACATAATTTGTCGAATAATTTAGCTCAAAAAATTTGCTCAAAATTCAAAAATTCCAACTTTTTAAATGCATACTGAAATTACCAAATTTCTTAATATCTACCTATATGAGTACCCTATGGAGTTTTTGTTTAAAACTGAATTTTAAACTTTAACCGAATTTAGACCGGTTTTAAACAGATTTTAGACCGGTTGATACGAGTATGTAAAACAGATCCAAAAAAAAGTAGATTTTCATAATGAATTTAGATAGATAGGTCAAAATTTTGAGTTTATAACTTTATTTATATCCTGAAAAAATTGAAATCTGAAATTTTAGACCATATACGAATATATGGCAGGTTCAACCAAAAATCGTAAAACCAAAAATCGTAAACTGATATAATAATGACCCTTTACCCCTGACCTATCGCTAATCACTTAAAAAAATCCTAGTTTAAGAAATTTGATACAGAAAACTATAGGTATAGATACTTACATGTTCAAAAATGCTTTTAAACACGATTTATATTTTTTTTTTGAGCTTTTGAGATGATCACGATGTATTTTTAAAGATAAAGTAGGTGTATCATCTTTACTGTCATTGTTAAAAAAAAGATTGAAATTCCTTTCTTATACAAAGTATATCCGAGTGATTAATTCCTCATAGTCTCATCATAGTCAGATAGTCAGATAGTCAGCCACACGATTTGTAGACCGTGGAAATTTAATTTAATCAGTTTCATTCTTTCTACACACTTATTTATAAATTTCTAATCTTTTATACATTTAGGTAGGTATATAAATACTTGACTATAAATGCAAATCAAATAGAATTCAAGAGCATAGCTTAACTATTCTAATTATACAAATTTCCAAACTTTTGATTAAAATTTCATGATTTACAGTCGAGGACAGGAAATTATGCAAAATTTTGCACAAAAAAGCTTTAAAAAGATCATCCTTTTTCTTTTCATATCTAATTTACTTAAGAGGATGTTGATATAGGTTAATTATGATTTAAAAAAACATCAATAAAGTACAGCATTTTCATGTAAAAAAAAACCCGACTCGAATAGGTAATTTAGCTAAAATCGAGTTTTAAGGACTTAATTAGATCTCAGGTGTTTCATTTGGAAACAATCAAATACTTCCATTTTACTACTTAATTGTCCCAGATGTAATTTAAACATCTCTTTTTTGCATTTTTAGCTTTTTCTACCGATAGTTCCTTTACTATACAGATGATTTAGAAAAGTTCTAGAAAGAATTAATCACACTTTTTACCCTTTAAAGTACAGGTTAGATGGTACAAAAAAGGTAATTAATTGCTCTACTTTAAATACTTTTTAAACTTTTTTGTAAATTAGCGCGAATAATCGAAACTTTCTCTCTTTTTTCTAATCACAATTCACAATTAAGTGTCTTATCTTGTAAGATAATTTATAAGTTTTTTTACACTAAAAATGTACTTTTAATGTCCAAAAGAAAGTGTAATTGTAAGTCTATTCTGGAACAATTACAGATAGGTTATAGAGTTAGAATTCTTTTTTGTTTACACTTTCTTCTGTATTATTTTTATGGATTTTAGATGAGAAATATACCCACCCTATATTTACAAAAATTTTACTTTTATTTTTAAAAAGTTTGCAAATCTTGTGCAAAATTCATATTATAATATATAAAGGCATTTCTTTTCAATTTCAAATTTCAAGTGCAAGTGACTTTGATAATGATAAAAATTTACAAGATTTTTATAGAGGTCAACTATAATTATAATTTTTATCTTTTATAAACATCACAATCACAATCACTGTTACAATTAGATATAAAATATGTATTGTAGCCATCAGAAAAACTCTCAAAATTAAAAATTTCATATAAAATTAACTTGTAAATACTCGTATCTGTATATCATTCCATATCCAACTTTCCTACATTTCAAATTTTTGAATTCGGCGTTTTTTTTGACGGGAAGCTCAAAATTCCTTAATAAAACATGATGTTACGTCACCATTCGGGTCCACAATTCACAATCAAAACGTGCCAATAGGCCTAGCCAATAAAAAACTGTCAACTTGATAATTTCAATAAAGCTTTTTTGAAAATTTTTGGTTACAACACAAAAATATTACGGAGAATGATTATCTAAATGTAATAAAAAAAATTTGAAAATTTTAAGAAGCAAAAGATGAATATGAAGTTTAAAATATGCTGAATTGAATTTTAAGTACCCTACCCTGTATTTCTATAAGTACTTAATGCTTTGTTAAAAATTATAAAAAAGACTCTTTTAAAAGAATAATCGGGTTATAATGGGCTTTCAAGCCTTTTTTGGAAAAGGCCTGAAACCCGAAATTATAAGATCCTAGGCTTTTAGATTCTTTAGGCCTAAAAAATCATCACGAATTTTTAAAAAACGGACTGAAATATGGGCATTTTAAGTCATTTAATACGAGTATTTTTAACGAGTTATAAATAAAGTGCATTTCCTACTGATATTTACTATGTACTGATATAGTCAGTGATTTAAGCAAAAATCAAATTTTTTTATGGTAAATGGTAAGTCAAAGTCAAAGTACCTACATTTAAATGATAATGTTGAGAAAAAGGGTGATTTCCTTTTCATTATTATTTCTCATACCTATAGCCTATAGTAAATTACAATTTTTTTTAATTTACTGTATATATAGTACTAGTTCTTTATGTTTACAAAAAGTAAATAATACTTTACCATTTTAAAGATATACAAGTATCTTTCATCGAGCGTTTCCTCCGACCTATTAGCCTCCATATATTTCTTGTAAAAATTCCCAACTGTCATTTATAGTATTGTACACACAAGGTATAATATCAACTTATGATAAAAAGCTCAGGTTCAGATGTAAGACTCATCCATTTCTTATCTCAATTCCGTCCAAGTAACATCTAAAAATCTGCAAAAAAAATTTAAAGATACTATAATAAAGTATCTTTTTTTAATTTTTATGAAAGTTAAGTGGTTTACATCTCACTCATTATATACTTAGTTTAAGGTGAAATTGAATCGAATTGGAAAAACCGACACTATTCAAATCCTCAGTTACAAAGTACTTAAAAGTCTGTCAATTGTTTGTAATTTGTAAAAATTCTATTTTCGATTGAAATTTGAAAAAGTAGTCGAGTGCCGTGTCAAATCTCCCCCAATGAATGAAGAATCCTACTTAAGTTCTTTATAAAACAAAAAAGGATCTTCATTGTTTGTATAGTAATTAGTGTTAAATAAACCATCTGTCACTTTTTTGTAAAATAAGGCTTCGTTCTGCCTCTTTTAATAGGCATATAAAGAACCTCTTTTCAACAAGTAATTTGTAATTAATCAAACTTGAGTATTTTGAGATCTCAATTAAGCACAATTTACCAAAAATAGAGATTTGGTTTGGTTTGGTTTTTTTCTATTGGGGAAATCAGTAATCACCGATTCTTGTGATTAAGCACAGACCTCTTAAAATAACGGAATTGTCATCAGTTTTTTATAGGGATCTAAAAGCATATAATGTGTATAGTGAATATGTGTTTGAAGGTAAATTATCAAAATTATTGCTATTATTTTGATAGGTAATAGTAAATGTATTATCTAATTTTAAGTATAGGCATCTAGTTGGCATTAGTTGGCCATCTGAATCAAATACTGTTATGTGATCTTATCTCTGATAATTAGACAAATAATCAAAAAAAATAAAACTTTGCTAGTTTAGAAAACAGGAATTTAGATGTTAATTATCCTATTATTGATGGAATTCGAACTTTAACATGATACATAGATGTAAGCTATCACAAATTTAAAGCCTCTTTTATTGGCCAAAAATTGAAGATTGATTAAAATCACTTTAAAGCTCGTTTTTTGACAAATTGATTGAAATTTTACCAAAATTCAGATCTAGATAGATTTCAAAGTCAAAGTATTTAGACTTTTTGCCGAATTTTGTTATCTTTTTTTATTTTGGAATCTTGTATGTAAATGTAAGTACATGTCTACTAAATTATTCTCGAGATCGCCTTCAGCAGGCTTTTTTACCTATTTGATAATAGCTAGAAATAAAATCTTTAAAAAACGGACAAACTTGATGGGAATTATAGCTCTCTTTCTCATTTACGAGTATAAAGTTTATGAAAGCTTCCTGTATTCTTCCATCGTGCAATTAACACATGATTATGACAATTTAATCTGAACTTTTATAATCTTTTAGGTGTATTTTTGAGTTTAGATCTTAACCTATAACCATAATCTACATATATTATGTCCATACAACATGTAGGTACTTGGTAGTATTTTTAACTATTTTTGACTATCTGTATTTTTGGTTTTTTAGGACGCAAACTGTGAGGCAAGCCAGCCTAGATAAAAAATAATCTAGAAATTGGTTTACTAGTAATGCCCAGGTGTGTATTAATTGAGCCTTCAAAAAAATCAAAAAGATCTTCAGCTTCAGAAGCTGCAGAAACTCAACCTAATTTCTTCAATAATTCAATAATAATAGCACCAACAGGGCAGAACGACTTTAATCCAAAGTCATCAACAATAAATCCTCATACCTACTCGTATAGTCATAGTATAAAAAAATACAATCGTACTACAAGAACTATACTACTACAAGTACAAGGGGCATGTAGTTCAATGGGACGACATTATCATCAATGTCAATGCAAAAGTACAACAATCTCACCCAAATATTTTGTCAACAATAATAAAAGACACCCATTCCTACCTATAT
Source organism: Nanhermannia cf. coronata Gr-Ori-00579 (assembly GCA_034699045.1). NCBI lineage: Eukaryota > Metazoa > Arthropoda > Arachnida > Sarcoptiformes > Nanhermanniidae > Nanhermannia > Nanhermannia cf. coronata Gr-Ori-00579. The sequence continues at coordinate 625 of JAQIXA010002810.1, read as the reverse complement.
CTATGCCTATACAAGGATTGAACAACATGGTTTGTAGTAAAAATAAAAAACCAAATCATCATTGGATGATGGATACATTTGTCAAGTTCTCCTCAAATTATAGTCTGTTACTACTATTGATAGTAGTATTACAAATGGTGACAAATTGTGAGTCGACTCGGTCACTGAGCAATACTCGACATTTACATCACAAAAATAGTGCCAACTCGAACGGGATTTTTATTCAAGTGCCTTACTCAAGTCCACCGACTGTACGACCCCCTCCATATACTAACACTGATGATATTTGTCCAGGTATTTTAAGTTTTTAAAAGAAATCTTGATGAAACTTGCAAATTTTTGGCAAATTTTTTCCAGCTATGAATGTCCAAGAAAATTGGGTAGGAACCCTTTGTGGAGATTTGAATTCTGGATTTGTGCCAATTAACCCTCTCGGTCATAAATTTAATGGTAAATCAGAACATAAATGCATTCAATTAATCAAGAAATTACATTTAAAAGCATTCACTATAAGTAGAACCATACGAGTAAAAAAGAGAGCTCTTTTTTAGTGTGTGGATCCTAGTTAAAATAGTCAGAATGAAATCAAATTCAAATCAAATTATGGAAAATCATTAATCATTAA
>JAQIXA010002809.1:0-16189 GCA_034699045.1 Nanhermannia cf. coronata Gr-Ori-00579 | reverse complement strand
TTATTTTTAAAAATTATGTATTCAAATATCTTCTACCTATAGATTCATCTACAAGTTCTAGACTAGAACCTAACATAATATATAAGTACCTAAGTAAACTTGAAAGATATGATGAGATTGAGATTATAATAATTATGTGGCCTTTCTTCCGAGCGTAGTACGGCTGAGCATGCTAGTTTTTGAAATATAGTAATATGTATATGTACCCTATATATTTTGAGGTTAATTTAGATCGAAAACTGTTTCAAGTTTCAATCAAAAAATAGTACCCTACATTTCTTATATTAGATAAGACCTTAAATCGAGATTTCTAAATGCAATACGAGAAGAATACATACATAATTCGGGATTTTTATAAGAAAATATTTAGCCAATTAAATCCATTTAAAAGTTCATTTAAAAAGTAGTAGCTACATATACTACTTATATATCAGTAGGTATCTTATTTATGTATTAGCAATTTTAGCTTGTTTCAATGATAATGATAATGATAATGACTAGTGTTGTATATAGGTCCTCGAGTGTATAGGTAGGGTAGGGTACTTATTACTCTATAAAGTATCTGTAGTAGGAGTATAGGAGTAGGAGGTTGAGCAGATTTTTTTTTATTCTGAACTGAATTTGATAAATTTTGCATCTTCTCTTAATGAATAAAGTATCCCACCTAAAGATAGTCTTAAGAATTCTTATATACTTTTTATTCTCTCTCTCTCATAAAAAAAGTACGAGTACCTATAACCTTTGACCTTTTAGAACAGCTAATAAAAGTAAGATTTTTTAGCTAAATACATAAACACACATATTATAAAAAAATATCCGAAATACCTAAGTCGAATATAGGTAATAATATAGGTAGCTAAAATTGTGTTATTTTAACTCAACTTTGATACTTTACTTACTTAAATAGGTTACTTACCTACTTTTTTTTTTTACTTACTTTTACTTAAGACAAAAGTATAGGTCTTTACTATAGTATACCTAATAAACTAAGCTATGTATGGTAGTAAGTACATTATATGAGTATAAGTAAGTAAGAGTGTACCGCATTGGCCTTGATGGAGAAAATTTTTTGAATTGCTTTGCTGCAGGACGCACTATACACTACATACACGCAGGCAGACCCCATATGAAAAGTTAGTGGAGACAAAAAAAAAACGAAATTTTAGACCGAGAATTTCATGTCCGTCTTTTTCATTTTTATTTTTATTTATCATAATGAGTTAATAATGATTCGTCATTAAAAGCCAGTATATAGTCTTTGCTATACCTTTATACTCGTAGTGTTATGATAGAATCTGTTTGATACCCATACCCTGCATGTAATATAAAGATTCGAAATATAAATGTTAAGGATAATACATTATTGAGTTTTTTGTAAGAAGGTCACTTTATTACCTACCTACTTTTATACTTGCTTGCTCAATTTGCATATTATTATAATATGTGGGGTATGGACAAATATTTGACACGATTTCCCATAGCTTTGTTTTTTTGTTTTATTTTTATTAATATTCTTAAGAAGGTATCACGCCAATATGGACCTATATACTTACTATTCTAGTACTATATACCTAGTATCCATTTTTATGTACTCAACTCACAATCACCTATATACAGATATTATATAAGGTGTATACTGTATTATGGATGGTATGTTTGAGGATGTGTAAGTAAGTAAGTAAGATACTAAAGTGAGGAGTCTACAGATATATGGTTATGGTTGAAATTGATCCGGTTCAAATTATACAATATGTATACCTAACTATAATGTAAGTACCTATAGTACTATAATAGTATAGGTATAGGATACTTATGTACTGATCCTTAATGTAAAATAAATATACTATACTATACATGGCTACATTATATATAAAGTTAAAGTAGCCACTTTTATTTTATAAAGATTCTTTTTACTATACTTAGGGTAGGGTACTATATAAATCCTAATACTGCTAGTACTAGCTCAGTATTGAATCTAGTATGGTAGTATGTATTGGTATTTGGTATATCATGGCATGCATATGGCAGGGTAGTGTATATTTAAAGCAGGGAAAGAAAAGTTGGCTGCTCGAGAATTCGGATTTTATCTTTTGGGATCAATTTACAAAAACTTTAGTTTAGACCTACATTATATACTAATACTAGTACTACTATTGCCTAATATAGCATATGGATACTATAATGTATCAATATAAAATTATACTACTAAGGTACATACCTACATAGGTACTTATTTTACTATGGTGGTAGTGGTGGTGGTGTGGGTGTAAGAATTGGAAAAGTCCAAATTTTAACTTTTCTAGAGAAAAATAACTTTTCTAAGGATTTTTTTTTCATTTACCTATACCTAATAATACCTATATTAGCATTCATTGGAAAAAACCAGATTTGGATTTACTTTAACTAGCTACGAGTACATACCTACCTACCTACATACTTACCTACTTTCTATTCTATTCTTTAGTATCGATATTTTTTTGTAAAATTTTATAGGATTAGAGTGTACTTGATATTATGATAAGATGAGCCAGTAGTCCCATTTTCTCCATCACATCATAGACAAGAACGAATGAATGAATTATATATTTAAAAGTCCATTTTTATTTCTTAAATTTCTTTCATATCTGTATTTAAGAGTATGTAAACATAAAAATGCTTTTTTTAACATTTTTTTAGGTAGGTTCATATGCCCTGCAAGAATATTATTATGTATCTGTATATTATATAGGTAGGTATATAGTGTTTTTTATTAGGTAGGTAGGTAGGTAGGTAGGTAGGTAGGTAGGTAGGTAGGTAGGTAGGTAGATAGATGTGTTTTATTGATAAATTAAGTGTAAGAAAGGCATAAAATTTAGGTAGGTGGTAAAAAAAAGATATGAAATTCTTCTCTTTTTATACTTAAACCCTACTATGTATATGTATGTATTGTACAGATAGTAAGGTACAGCTCTAGAGTATTATAGGATACTATACATAGTATATACTAGTATGGTATACGAGTATGTTAGTATATAGCTAGGGGCTAGGTATACTGTCTATAGAAAATGTTTGTAAATAATTTAAAGGAAAAAAAAGTGACAATTGAATTTATTTCATTTATTTGTTCAAACAAAATTTACATCTACTTATATACAGCTATAATAAGATACTTATCAGTACCCTACCCTACATAAGCATGTATCCCTATATTATGCATTAGGACCTACACTATCTATATTGTGTAAATATAATACCTAAGTGAAATGGTGAAAGCAAATACGAGTATGTATTGTACAATTTTTTTGTCATAAAAAATCCATTAAAATCGACTTGTCATTAGTCTAGATATATATATGTCTGATACAAAATTGAAATATTTTTTTGAGGTTAATTTGTATGAGCAAATACAAATGGTGGATAATTTTGTAATTGCTTAGATTTTAAATGTATTAAAGGCTATATTATGTAGTATAATATAGAATTGCTTGAGGTTTTAATTACTCATGATTGAGGGGTATTAAATTACATATTGCGGTTATGATATATACTCGTATACATATACTCGTATAATGCCCAGATTTCCGAATAGATCTTTAATTACAAGGTATTACCATACTAGACTCATTAATTACATACATATAGCATAGCTAGAGTTAGAGTTAGCCCTACTAATCTCATTTATTAGATTTTTATTTTTATAATACAAAATAGCTTATCACAATCACAATTGTATTATTTTTATATATATTATGTATTATACTTGTATCATATATTCAGTTTACGATAAATTTTATAAAATAAATTTTGTATACTATACTTACATTACATAGTACTCGTAGTATAGGGATATAGTATTCTGCTTGTAACTGAGTTAGCATAACTGATAAGCTGATTATTTATTTTTTGGATTTTTTTCTCTTTTTCTCAATCTAATTTAGTCTAATCGTAAAGGGACTTATTATACAGTCTCACCAGTAGGTATTCAAAAATCCAAATTTTAGCTAAAAAAAAAAGATAAAAATTTTTCTAATTAAAACTCAGGTTCAGGGTATGCATATAAATAATACTTTCTCTACTTTCTCCAATATAGTTTGCGAGTATTTCTATTATGATATTTTAGCCGGTTATTTTGAAGTATACATAAAAGTGTAGAATATAATAGTATGAGTAAATACAGTATGTAGATTTGTTCAGTTAAAAAGGGGGACTATAATCATGTACCTATGTATTTCTGTATAAAACAAATTCAAATTTGGTTTGGTTTTTGGTTCTGACCTCTTAAGAATTTCAGAGTTTTTTTTTTCAGGATATTTTGGATATTTTTTGGGATAAGAGAGAAAGTCGTCTCGTGAAATGAAATGAAATGCATAGACTCAAATGCGGGTATATTTCTACAACAAGCAAACCCACACAAACACTCCAGAATTATAATTACAAATTTTTTTTTGTCAAAATCTTAAAATTTTGTTGTAATGTAAAACTGCAAATATCATCATCATCATTCATGCACCTTACTGATTCCAAAGAATAGGGTAGTTGTCTGAATCTGAATTTAACTATCTGTATTCAAAGGATTTATTTGACTTTCAGGCCTTTCCACTTTAAACCTCATACTCATACTCATAGGGGATTATAACTTATAACCGAAAAATATCCTTTGAAAAAAGTAAGAAAGAAAGCTAGTTTAAAGGGAGAGAGGGTTGATTAGATCTGTGTCAAAATCTGTCAAAATTCAAAATTCGTCAAAATTTTTGAAAATTCAAAATTTCGCTTGAATTTGAGTATCCAATTGTTACTCGAGTACTCTCTATTTGAGTATTTGAGTATATTCTGCAATTGCCCAATTGTGGAGCTATAGTTGTGTGAGTGTTTACTTGTGTATAGGAGAAAGTATACATATATTATAGGGTATATTAGTAGGGTATATTGGTCTGGGTTTTAAATCGGGGAAAGTCGGAGGGTTTGAAAATGAACGGTGTTGGTGTTGGGTTCGGATTTTTGGGGTCGGTCGGGCGGGTTTTAGAATCGAACTGCTGCATCCTGTCTACGACCATATAATATACTTATATTATATAGTATATCCAGTATATGTAATAGGTATAGTAATACTGGATCTAATTTTTCCATGATATTCTACTGGAGAAGTATACTCTGTATTTTTAAAGGGTCTTGAATGAGTATCTATAATAATATGTATAGGGGTATATGTATATATGGGGTATGTGTATTTGGTAGCGCCGCAGCTCTTTGAATAATACTGCAGAAGAAGAGAGTAGAGCAGAGCCAACCAAAATGGCGAAGGCACTCTCCCCATAATATTTAATATAATATTATACCATTTTAAGACCCTTGCTTCCTCCATATCAAAAAGAGCAGCCCTTAATACATACTATACATACCCAAATATACACTATTATTATTTCTAAACAAAATTTGGGTCAAAAATTGACAAAATTTTATACAACTTTAACAAGAGGATTATATATTAGTAGGGAGAGTGAAAGTGCAAGTCCTCAAAAAAATTTGTAAGTTTTTTTGCTTATTATGTTTTCCAATAAGTAAAATAAAGTAAAAGTTTGTGCACTGCGGTGATTCGTCTGACCCAAAATAAGCCGATTTTCTACACGATTTCTTTACAATTATTGTCATAAAAAAATGTGATTGACCAGCTTTATAACATAATAAAAAAGTGTCATTTTTTTTAAACCATTTTTGTGTGTTTGTCTGTCTGTATCATCGGTCTCTCATCATTGTTGCCTTTGCTTTTCAACTTGAAATAATCTACTATATAAGATACTATTAGATAGTTCTTTGAAAATTTTAGAAAAATTCTCCAAAAAAAAATTTCAATCATCAATACTCAATCATCAAAGAGAATCTAAAAAGGAAAGAGAAATTTTTCTTAGATATAGAAATACTTGTGCAATCAATCAATCACCTTATAAAGCAAATTTTTTTTTTGTCTTAATTTCGCATCTCTCAATTTCATAATAATAATAATTATATATCTTCAATCTCGTCCAAATTTTTATATAAAAATTCTATTAAAAGTATCTATCTAATTATATAGGGATCAAATGTGCTTTTATAAAATCTCCTACTCTCTAATTAAGTACTACAGATACTAGACTATAATACTTATAATACTAGTATATAACTGGTTTAAATATAATTGGTCTATAAATGAAGGCTGTCTAGTTCCGTCGTTCATCACCGTCTTCGTCCGACCGACCACAAAAAAAATCCTGCTGAAAATTTTTCATTTTTGCAAAAATCTCCATCATATGTTTATAATGTAATGAGTTTTGAAAGTTATGTCATTTGTGAGCCTGGTGGGAGTTGAACCCTCGCCGTATTTTCCTCATCAGTCTGTTGAGGTCAATTCAAGGGTCACAATAGTACTACCTCATATTCTACTCTTAATCGCATACTTTAGTTGGACACATTTTGGACAAGTTTTGGAACTTTTTACCCACTCTCTTACTCTACCCTACACCCTTATATCCTTCATAGTACTCTGGGTCACATGTCAATTTGAATGGGTTTTGACCACCCTCGAGCTCAATTATTATTTGAGGTCAAAAAGGATCAAGAACTCAGTCTTCTTCTTGAAAAAAGAGGAGATCTTGAGGAAGAAGGAGGAGGGGGAGGCTGAGGTTCCTGAAGGGGAGGGGGAGAATGGGAAGTTGTTGTTGGTGGTGAAGAAGAATAAGGTTGAAATTCTTCAAAGTCCTCTAGAGATAATAATAGGTGTTGATGAGTTGGGTATGCGGCGGGAAGATTTGGGTCTCATTCAATTAAGGGGAGATTATGGCTCAAAGTTATTCATTTTTCAAATTTCATCGACCAAAAATCAAGGGAAAGACTATTGCAAATACTACCTTCTTCGAACCCACCGCCCTCATCAACAAAAACAAGGTCAACAAGGTCAACAAGGTCAAAATCTTAAGAGAAAGATCCTCGTCCAAAGTGAACAAGAAGAAAAGGACGAGAATTCTCGACTCTGCTTTTTCTCTCAATCTAAAAAACAACAACAACAACTGCCAGCAACATCAACAACAACAACAACAACGAGGAATAGAAAACTGGAAGAAAAGTGTGAGTGAGATTAATAATAATAATAGTGTGTTGTGTTGTGGTGAAATGCCTTACAAGTATAAAAAAAATGATACTTTGGTCAGAATTCAGATTTATATCGTTCGAAATTTCACTTAAATTTCATAAATTTGAAACTAAAATTTTAGCTAAAATTTTAAATATTCTACTCTCTAGGTGGTAAAGGCCTAGTAGGTACAGGTAGAGTAGGTAGTATGATCAAAATTTAGGAAAATTCATAATGAAAATAAATATTTTTAAATTAAGACTATAGGTAATTGACCAAAAATTTGAAAATGTGTAATTTTATTTACCTAGATGAATCATTTTTGTCATTTTTTTGCATTAGGTAGGGTATATATAAAAAATAAGTAGGTATAGGATAGGCAGCTGACTAATCTTGAAATAATTTGTTGCTAAAAATTTTCAAATATACATACATTATATAAGTATAGGTAATATACCTATGCAGATACCTACCATATAATTATATGCATTGTTCCCATAAGTGTAGTCATATAGGTAAGTACCCTACCATATGTACCCTACCTATACGGCATATTGAAGGCATATACTTAGGTATTATGTAACTATTGAGAAGTAAGTACCTACCCAGCTAAACCTACTTATTCTTATTACAGGTAGGGCACACTCACCCTAATTTTAGTAAAGTACCCCCTACCCTATAGTACCCTACCCTACTTCCTACACACGAATATATTTTTAGACAATTTTTTTCAAAATTTTCATATGTACCTACAGATATGTACCTAAATGAAATTTTTCTTATGATAAGTGCCCTATAACCTCCTAAAATATACATTAGGTATAAATGATTTTGGTAGTGTTTAAGTTTGAAAGTAGGTATGTATTACATAATATGTATAGGTATTTTACCCTTTAAATAGGAAAATATTTGTGTCGATTGCCCTAGAACCTAGAGGAAGTTTGAATAATAATTTTTAATGAGGAAATATCAGAAATTTTTGTATCGAATGAGAGAAACAAAAAAGTGAAATTTTGATTTTTCTGACCAAAGTGTCATTATTTTGCATATTTCTCTAACTTTCCCTCTCTGTCTGTTTGTCTGTATACAGAAGTTATAATAATTAGCTCGACAAAATGTTTGTGAAAACTTCTCCTTCTTCTTCTTCTCAACTATACTACTACGAATATACCAGCTATTACTACCACAATATATACAATCTTTTTAAATACCACAATTATTACAAACATATTAATAATAAATTATACAGTTAATTAACTAAAACGATAAGTGTTGTGTGTACGAAGACGGTGATACTACCTATTAGCGAACGAACGGTTCAAAATCCTACAAAAAAAAACTCAAAGAAAGTCAAAGGACAAAAAAGGTTAGTTCGACGAGGGTGTAAGTAAGGCTCAATAGGATAGGATAGGTGGTGGGTGGTGATGATGATGATGATGCTGGTGGTGCCCTTTTAAGGGATCGAATATGCCTGTAGGAGAGAACCAAGTGACATCACTGACCTCAGCATCGACGACTCGACCCGAAACAACAACAACAACAACAACAACAACAACCTCTAAAACTCAGAATCAAAACCAACAATACCAAGGACCTGGACCACCTAATGGCCGTAATAATTATCTACTTCTCGAAGTACCTCAACAACCCCAACAACAACAACAACAAGAGTCAGATGTTGTTGAAGATGATGTTGATGAGTGTGTTGTTAGTGTTGGTGGTTCATTGTGTGAGGAGGAAGTATTGGAGGAGGATGAGTTTAGTGGGAGTAAATTTGAGTTGGAGCTTCAGTTCGAGAATGTTCGACTCGAAGAGGGTGAGGGGGATGATGTTAGTGATGATGATGAGGATGAAGAGATGGTTCTTCCAAAGGACCATCAAAAGACGAAGAAGAAGATGCTGCTTCCTGAAGTTGTGGTTGTTGATGAGAAGCCCCCAATGGTTCTCCCACTTTTATTATTGGGTGAAGATGGTGTGGTTGAGGCTTCACTTGCTGAAAAATGTTTATTTTACATCACTGCCTTCTTCATCCTCCTCGCCGTCTTCTCCCTTTTTGCCTTCCTCTTCCTCGTACCCTTCGTCATCGACCCGGCCTTCACCACCATCTTCATGGACTTTGACCCAAATCCAGCCTCATGCACCACCGTCGCAAGGACAGAGCTTGAGGGACTTTCAAACTGCTCTGCACCAATGCAGGGATGGACGAGTTGTCGAGAGGGATGCACAAGAGAGGTCTTTGTTTGTACACAGATATGGGTCTCTTACTTTCTCAACAACCCTGCAAGACAAGAACCACAGCGTCTACTACAACAGCCTCCTCCTCAGGGTCAAAGGTCAGTTAGAACTAAAAGGGTCTCCCTCGTGGGGGGAGAGTGGATGTTCAGTAGTAGTAGTGATAGTGATAGTGAAATATATAATAAAAAGAGAAAGCAAAGGACTAGACTTGTGGATTTTTTTGCTTCTCATAATGAATTACATAATATACTCCAAGATTCTGGTGGTGGTGGTGGTGAGAGTGTTCGTGAGAAACGTGGTGTTGGTGTTGGTGTAAAATATTTCTTTGAGGGAGCTCACCTGTATCCGAACGTGAAAGGTTGCGGGTATCCTCCCATAGTGATTTGCTCCGAGTTCCTCGAGTTCTACGGTGAGGTGGGGAGGAATTTTAGTTGTTATTATTCTAAAGTTGACCCTTCACTCGTCGTGACCTCATATGATATGAACCGTATAGTCCTTGACCTTGTATATTCTATAGCCATCCCCATCCCTTCATTCCTCATCTCGTGCCTCTACCTCGCCTTCGCATACTTTAAGATATATAGTGGTGGGGGTGGAGGTTCCGGCGGGGCTGGCTCTCGTTCCTCACGTACTCCCAATAACCAGCTGAATAATGAGGATGATGAAGATGATAGGGATGATGGGGACCCTGAAAGGACTAATAATAATATACTAATTGGTGATGGTGATGGTGTTGTTGGTGAGACTACAGAGTTATGCCAAATGAATGAAGGTGGTGAGGATGTTGATGGTGATGGTGATGGTGGTGAGGTTGAGGAGAAGAGTGGATTATTGGTGGGGAATAATTCGAGGGTTTTGGAGTTGAATGATTTGGGACCACCTGGCGGCGGCGGCGGCCCTCACCTTCAGATCCCCGATGGGCTTCTCCAACCCCCCAACAACAGGCGAAACCCCCAACGGAATGGACCAAATAACCAACCTGCCAAAAATAAAGGGTAACAAAACAAACCCTATAAGTACCCCTTTAAACCTAAACTTACTTCTTGAATAATTTGACTCGAACAAGTGTCCCTATATTAATTTTATATAATATCTGATCAAATCTGATTGAGTTTTTTGAGAATTATTTTATTTTCATTGTTGGTTTAGTATGTACGAGTATAGAGTATCAGTATGAGTAGGTCAATGTAAGTTAAGGTATTTTGAAATACATACTCGTAGGGTACCTATACTCGTACATAGTAGTAAATTCAAGGTGCTAAATACTCGTAAGAATCATATGTAATACCTAATCATTATTTTTTTCATATTTTTCAACTGTGAACTGTGAGTCTGACGATGAGTAGATAGATAATGGTAGGTAGGTAGGTAGGTACATATTATATAATATTGGTATATTTTGTATGCGTTAGTTTATGATAGGTTAGGTAGGGTATGTAATATGTATGTGTGTGTATCAGGAGAATACTTGAATACTGAGGAATAGAGTTGTGTTGTTAGATACTGTGACTGACTGTGAGACATCAGATTATATAATATAGGACATAACTATAATAATTAATAATAGGTCGTATTCTTAATTATTAAGGTCGTTGAAGGGTTTATAAAATAAAGCATAATACTCGTAACGTAAAGCGTATATAGGTTTGAGAGCTTTTTGTGTTTTCTATAACCTATACTGATAATATCTGTATAAATATAGATATTTAAGTACCCTTGTATTGTTAGTCTTGATTCGTTGGAAGAAAAATTAGGGTAGGGAAGGTTATAATATTTATTTGGGTATGTGGTATACAATTTGAATTTGCTAATACTTTTATGGGAACATAAGTACCCTACTCTATATAAAGTCAAGTCATTTTCGATATGTAATATCTAGGTAGGTAGGGTAGGGTAGGGTAGGGTAGGGTAGGTATATCAAAATTTCATAAATATTTGCTAAAGAATAATGACTTATTTTTATTACATAGGTATATTCTTGATGAAATCTTACTCTAAAAAGTGCTAAACAAGACCAAATATTATGCAATGATGGGCAGTACCCTACCCTAATTAATATAATATGTTGTATGTAGTTTTAAATGCATAATTATTAATTACATAAAGGAATAATGAGACTTGCTAAGTATTAATTAATGGGTAAAATATACTTTTTAAGACAACCTATATACTATACTGCGTATACTAACTGACTAATTAAAAAAAAAATAATAAAAGCTAACAAGATAATAATTAGTGGGTGCATAACCAATCTTTAGCCTTACAACATATAAGGGTTCAAAAATATCCGGGGAAGGACTCATTCATCATTTATTTCTTTTCATTTCCTAAAAAAAAGCCGACATTTCCTTATAAAATAAAGACACTTGTATACTGGTACCTACCTACTATAAATCTACCATATCGTAATATACAGCTATAGGTACTCGTATAAGTAGAAATTTTGTTTTTTGGGTAAAAAATTTAACTTTTTATAGGATTTTAGGTAGGGTACTTAATCAGTAATCAGTAATCAGTAATCAGTATCAAAATGTTGTTCAAAATCTGTTTTTAGGGAAAAGTATTTATTAATAAATTTAGGGTTTAGGATCCTATTTATTTATAAGTAAATGGATTTTAACTTTTTGATTTACTATACCCTACCTATACTATCTGTATATAGTTAAATGGTAAAAAAAATATAAAGATGCAGTATTTAGGTATCTAATTTTAGAAACCTATAAATAACTTATCGGTTCATCCAAAAATAATAGAGATTCTAAAATGTTTTAGGTACCCTACCCTACTTTTTTTTACATACGAGTAGCTATATGCTAGTACGATAAAGTAGGTACATATGGATTTTAAGGGTTATTTATTTCACAGTAATAGTAGAGAAATTGAAATTGATTTGAAAATCTAATGAAATTATTGCTAGGCAGATATACTTACTTAATAATAAACGGTATCCGGGTATTTGGAAAGAGAATTTTGCAGAAAGGACATTTCCTGGCGGACTTTTGCAGGCGGACTTTTGCAGAATAGGACTTTTGCAAAGCGGACTTTTGCAAAATAGGACTTTTGCAAGATACTTTATAGGACTTTTGCTAAGAGAACTTTTAGAAATGAAATGATCGATCAGTTATGATCATTTTGAAATTCAAGGGTATTTTTTCGAGCTTTTGTCTTTCCATCTGATGATATGAAAAACTTTCAATCGTAGATCTCAAAATGTTCCACAGCAAATGTGTTTTTTTTTTCAAAAATCTCTTTCCAAATATCCTAGATCCTTATGTGATAAGGATATTACAAATATGTAATATTTGTAATACCTATGTAGTGATAGAGTACATTCATAAAATTATGAGCTACTTTTATACTAATCATAAGTAATAGAGTACTTTTTATTAATAGCCGAATCGACTTTTGTGACATTTGGAAAAGGTTTATGGTTAGATTTTTTCAGTTTTATCTAACCATAAGCTAATTTACATAAGGATCTAGGACATTTGGAAAGAGATTTTTGAAAAAAAACACATTTGCTGTGGAACATTTTGAGATCTACGATTCAAAAATCACTGGGTTTTCATTTTTGAAAAATACTTTTGATTTTTCAGTTTCTGATAAAAAGCGAGTAGGGTAGTACATTACTTTTAACTTTAACTTTTAACTATGAGTTGATAAAATGTGAAATGGGGGTGCTACAATCGAAGAATTGCATTAAAACCAAATGGTCTATAACAATAAAATATCTTATAAATTTGAATGATTTTACCACCACCGGGTATCAGACAAAGAACGAAAGAACATAAGTGAGAAATTTAAAATAATTAAGCCAAAGGAAGATCAAATTCTGTTCTTCAACACATAACCATAAGACCTTTAAACATGGTATCTCGGTATTTCAAAATTTCACCGAGTATCTTAAAAATAGAGTAACTAGGATTTAAACAACAGCTCTTTAGCAGTTGATTGCAAATTTGGAGAGCAAAGCATTTACTTACTATTCTGAATATTTTGCTATTTTTCAAAGGTCCAACCAAATCAAAATCTCAAAGGCCCCTTACATTTTTTGAATCAATCTGATCTAGGTATATTCCCTATCATCAAGTCTCAAGTTAAATTTTGCGGTTCCGAGGGTCACCGTACGGAAATCACATTATTTAGGTTACTATGACCCAGGAGGTTCTTCATGCCAAATTTGGTTAAAATCCATTCAGTACAGTAGTTCTAGAATTATCCTCTGGACAAACAGACAGATATAAGACGAATAGACTAACAGACAAACTGACGACGGACAAAGTGCAATCAAAGTTGAATAGTAAGGGAACCCTTCGCTTAAAAATAAACAGAAGGTTTGAAATGTATTGATAATTGCACAATTATTATTCAAAACGATATTAACAAAATGAATATTTTCTTACCAGTCAATGGTTTAGTCAATTATATTAGACCGGAATTTTTTATCACAGGAATATTTCTATTATGAAATAGTTTAAAGAGAAAAATACAGAGAATACGAATGAAAGATAGAAAAAGCTAGTGTTTCTTTCCAAGCATTTAATACAATATAGGGATACTTGATATACTCGTATTCGTATGTATATATCTATATCTACAGATATATACCTATGTAATTTATTTTCATATTTGAAAATCAGAAACCCGAACCTATATCTAATGATAATGATCATCCAGAATCAAGCAACAGTTTATGCAGCCCTTCTCTAATAAAAATTGTAATCATTATCCCTTCAAATCACTCCAAATCTACATGAAGGAAACAAATTGATTAAGATTAATTCCACTCAAATGTATTGCTTGAAACTATATCTTATAAACAAAAAAGTACAAGATCGAGTTTATCCACTATTAGTATAATTAGAATTATACATAGTATTATGTTCATTGTGTATGTATTATGTGAAGGCGGTGCTACGCAACGCCAAATGCACAAGTAAATATAACATACATACAAACATATAGGTATAATATTTTTGTAACATTTTATTTATTTTTAATGTAATGAAATACGAGTATAGCCCAAAATTTTGAATTTTGAATCAATCTTTTTTTCGTAATATATTTAGCTATTCTGATTATATAGTAGATAAGAAAGAATAAATATCTTGAAGCTACAAAAAAAATGTCTGAGTCATAAATACATACTTACTAATTTTTCGCTTCATGATTCCTGTCAATCGCAATACAATCGACACAGATATAATTGATCTGAATCTGAATTACACGTAATTAGTACCTACATATTTTTTGAGAACACGTATGAAATCAATCCGCTTAAGAAAGTATTTCGCCCTAAGAGTAATTAATTAAGATTTCAAAATTATTTTTGCAAAACATTGTTGAATACTATAATGTGTATTTAATAGTCTTTTTTGATGAGATTGGGGTCAATGGTTATAATTCGTAGCAAGGACGAACGGGATTTTGGGATTTTAGTGTTTGCCTAGGCGATGTACAGGTACATCGCTTTCTTTTCCTATTTCCTTTTTCAAAATATATTTATTTCCAAAAATAATAACGAAAATCGAGAATTAAAAAAAAAATATTGGCTAAAATTCTACATGACACGACCCTTAAAG
Source organism: Nanhermannia cf. coronata Gr-Ori-00579 (assembly GCA_034699045.1). NCBI lineage: Eukaryota > Metazoa > Arthropoda > Arachnida > Sarcoptiformes > Nanhermanniidae > Nanhermannia > Nanhermannia cf. coronata Gr-Ori-00579. Next base: position 1,291 of record JAQIXA010002809.1, on the reverse strand, counting down.
TCTTAAAGAATAATAAAGCAAAATCTGAGAATTTTAAAGCATAAAATAGATTTTTTTGGAGCTTAATATGGAGAGCCTTAATAATAGTGTATACCTACTCGTAGTATGTATAATGTATACTGTATACCTACCTAGCTATGTATAAATTAATGAATACCTAATAATATTCTCTCATCACAAAGACCGGCTTTTGTGGGCAGCCAGTCAGCCTCTTTTCACTCAAGAGTAATAGATTACTGCTCATTTGAGTCCTATTGTTAGCGCACAAGTGTACCTTTTCCTCACCCTTCGTTCCAGTTCCAACTCCCTATACCTAACCTATTCATTCTTATTTCTTTTTAACCAAAAGCCTCTCTTTTGGTAGTAAATGGTGGCGTTTTAATTCTGATGACCTTACGAATACGAACAAATAAATGGTTATCTGCTTCTCATTAACCTTCTCTCCTCATAATATAGCCTGCTTCGTTTATTATATTTGAATAATGCCTGCCCGGGACAAAATGTCATGATGTATATGTGCTAATGGGTCTATAATTTATACATGTAGGCAGCAATAACGATGAGAACTATTCTTAGTCTGACAATATTTTCTTGAGTCCGGACTTTGGGTCCAAAGTAGACCCAACCCGACCTGGCCAAGCCCGGTCCTGCTCATATCTATTATATATGTAGTGAAGTCTCATTTTATGAATAAATTTGATGATAGAGTAGTTAGTATAGTTAATATAGTAGTGAGTGAGGGACAGAGGATTTGTAAAGAGGAAAAGAGTCCCAAACATGAGAGTCAATTAAGAGTCGATTGCTCAATTGGATTCGGTCGGGCAGATGTTCTAGTATTCAAGTTCCTAGCCCACCTCATTTACCCAGCCTCAGCCACATTATTCTATCACTAAATAATACTAGTACCTAAGTATATCGGTTTTAATCTCACGAAAGTCAGTGCGTACTTGTTTTGAATTTAATAAACCCCAGAACAGATCCTACTAATAGATAGCTATAAGTCTAGGAAATATTTTCCCCAATTTTATTACAAACACAAACGAATACATAATATTAAGCCTTTAAAAGAATACATATGTACACATATCTTAAATATTTGAATTTTTTGCTTTTTTTAATTTTGTAAATTTTAAATAAATAAAGGTAAAGCTATATTGATATATATAGGTAAAGCTATATTATATACAGGACAAGGCAAGGGATTCTAGGTTTTCTAGGTTTTTTAGGTTTTTAACCTAAATCGACTTTTTAGAACCTAATTTAGGTTTTTAGGTTTTTTAGGTTTTTAAAC
>JAQIXA010002808.1:0-16194 GCA_034699045.1 Nanhermannia cf. coronata Gr-Ori-00579 | reverse complement strand
AAGTACCCTACCTATACAGGGTGTTTTTTAAGTAACTGGACCTACTTTGAATATGAATAACTCAAAGACCAAAAGTCTGATTTACATGATATATATCTCATTCAATAGAGGTTGAACAAATTTAGATATTATATATTACATGTCATAATCCAGGAATGCTAATTACTGCGCTAGGGTTATTTTAAGGAAAAATTAAAAGTAATAAAAATTCAGAAAAATTTCAAAGAGCTCTAACTTTTGAAACCGTTGAGATAGAAGCCTCTATTTGAAGTTAAAATGCTGTAAAAGGTCTTGATAATTTTAAAAACTCCAATTACTGTATTTTTGGTTTGGTGCCATATTTGAAAAAAAGAGCTATTTTTCGTAAAATAATTCTAGCGCAGTATTTAGCATAGCTGGATAATGAGATGTTCTATGTTCTATCTAAGTTTGTTCAACCTCTATCGAATGAGATGTGTATCATGGAAATCGGACATTTGGTCCTTGAGTTCACATTGAAAGTAGGTCCAGTTACTTAAAAACACCCTGTGTATAAATATAGATAATTTACTTACAGTAAAAAAATTCTCAGTCTTTATTTTGTGAGGAATATAATCATCAAAAAATGGGTCCACCGAATCATAAGCTTTTCTTCCATTTCCATTAACACCTAAAATTTCATAAGCTTTAACTATACAAGCGAAATAATCTCCCTCAGGGTTAATCTTTTGACCAGCAGCTTGTCTCTTGTCAGGATGATGCTTTAAACAACGAATACGATCTTTAAAAAAAATTAAAAAATCAATCTACCTAAATAAATAAAATTCCCAATTTATAGTGTATTTCTCACATACAAGCTTTTTTTATATCCTCTTCTGTAGCATTAATACGGACATATTTTAAACCAAGTACAGCATAATGATCTTGATCCTTCAAAAAAATCAAAATTAAATCAAATCACCATCTAAAAAATATATTCATTTCTGTTTCTATTTCTAGTTTTTAGTTTACTAATTATACTACTTTTACTTGATTTTTATAGATGAATTTAGGAATTGACCATTAACAAATTATTACAATAATTACCTTCCATTGAACAGGATCTAAACTTAATAAATACTTGAGATCTTCCTCCACATTTACATCCCAAATGACCGTATTTTTTTTGCTCCATATTTTTCTCTCTTCTTTCAGCTTACTCTTGACTAGTTTTAGAAATCTCATAGTTTCGTCTAATATTGGTGTAAAAAGGATATCTAAATAAAACAAAAAAAAACATAAAAATTAGCCAAAGATAAATCAGTCACCATTTCAATTCTATTAAAAATCATTTTTAAAAGAGATGTATTTCAGATCTGAAAAAATGCTCTTATTCTGAGATTTCTGAGATTCTGTGAATTTTTATCTTCACTCTTACAGCAAGACTGTAAAATGGAGATCAATATCGGGCTTTTCATAGCTGAATTATTAGTTGAAAATACTATGATAATGATAGGAGACTAAAAGTATATTGATGTAGTGTATAAATTTAGAAAAATAGGTAATCAAATAGTGGTGGAACTGAACACTGGATTTTGGTTTTTTTTGATTTCCCAAGCATGTATGTAGTAATGGATGAAAAAAAGAAGGCCAATATCGGGTATTACAGAGCTGAATTAAAAAAAAGATTTCTTACCTCTCTTTGTAGCTACGAGAAGTGAGGTATCAAACAATTGATTGTTATTATTATAGTGGTTCCTTATAGATTTTCTCTTGGCCATTTTTTATAGCCCAAAAAACCTTAATTAATTATATATATAGCTTTTTAAAAGTACAGTACAGATACAATAATTTATATTTTAGTTAAAAAAATGTAATTTTGTCCTGTTGGTCCGGATCCGGTACGTGGTGTCCCTGTAAATGTTCACGTCTTCGGCCGTACGTATCACTCACCACAGATATAGTTAGGGTACTTTAAATTTTAATTGAAATTTGTAAAAACACACGAGGAATTTGACAAGACATTTTTATTGCAAATTTTTCCTGGTAAAAAGCCTTTTACATTTTGATAATTTTGATAAAATTCTGCTGGAACTTTTGTTTTGGTTTTTTTCATGTCATATCATTATCATATCAAGATTTATCTTGATTTTCAATTCAATTCGATTTGATTCGATCAGCTGATTTTCGTGAACTACTGTATACTGTATACTGCTGTGTAAGGTAGAAAAACTAAATAAATATTAGCTCTCTCTCTAATCTAATTTACTAATAAATAAAACTAACACATTTTTTTACAATTAATTAAAAGCCTAATAATAGAAGAATAAGGATGTCATCATTTAAAAGAAAAGGTCATACTGATGACGATGGTGGCCCAGGTGGTCCAACTACTCACGATGGCCCAAGTAAAAAGGTAAGATTTCATTTTTAATTTTTTAAATTAACATTTAAATACTGATATGATGACTGGAATTTATATTTATTTCGTGAAAATGATTTTTATAATTATCATTATTTTAAAAGGTCAAAGTTCGTGAGAGTGACATGGAAGGTGATGGAGATGCTGGGTCTACTGAAGTTGGAGGTGGTCCAAATGAAAAGGTAAGATTTCATTTTTTTTATTTGGATACCTTAATTTGCAATTTTTTAATTGACATTTCTACTACTACTACTACTACTACTCTACTTGTCGAGAATGTTGAGTAAACATGATGGTTGTTTATGTTGTTTTAATAGGTCAAAGTTCACGAGGTTGACATGACTGACACTTACTACGATGGTGGTTCTACTTCTGATAATGATGGTCCCAGGAAAAAGGCAAGCCTATATCTTTCTTATTTATATTTTAATTTCTAAATTACTGATACATTCGATCTACTTAAAACCGATCTGTAATCTCATTATTATATGTAGAGTAGAGGTACGATGTACGATACGTCAAATTGATTTTTATCATCATTTTTAATAGGTCAAAGTTGATGAGGCTGACTTGGACATTGACATGGATGGTGATGGTGGCGGTTCTTCTACTGACGACCAAGGTTCCAGTAAAAAAGTAAGCTTTCGTTTTCTTATTTTCATTTCAATTGTCAAATTGACATCCTACTTGTCAGAACTGTTAAGTAGCCTAATATATCCTAGGCCCACATTATATTATATCTGTCATTAATTATCTTTTATAATTATCTTTTTTAATAGGCCGTGGCCATAGATGGTGATGTTGAAAATAATTCTTCATTTAACTATGAACTTGAGTCCAATGAAGCCAACCCATTTCTATTAAATCCTGTAAGTTGTCCATTTGAAATTCAAGCTTATTTTAAGACAGTTAAATAAATGACATTTTGTAAATTGTAGGTTCTTAAAATAATGATGTCCTACATGACAATTGACGACTTAAAAAGGTCAAGGGGTGTGTGTCAACTTTGGGACCAGTACTCGTGCGAAGAACTACAAAAATTGACGTCACACATGGAGCCTGCTCATGGGGAAAAGGAGTACATGACAATTGACCAGTTCGAGAAGTTTACCAATTTACTTGAAGATTCGCCAAATAAGCCTTGGATTTCACATGCAATTCTAACAAGTGTAAAGGCTATTTCAGCACAGGAACCAAGTTTTTTTCAAACTTTCAAGCCAAAATCCTTGATAATTGGGCCATATAAGAAGATTTTAGATTTGATCAAAATTCTACAAAATTCGTCAGAACATATCAAAAAAATTTGTGTCAAGGGCCCATGGCATCGAGAATGTATCGATAATAGCAAAATTAAATGGCCAGAAAATTTAAAATTCCCAGAACTTGAAGAACTGACGTTGAATTCGAAGTTTTGTTATGATGGGGTAAAAGATATCCATTCCATCATAAAAAATGTTACCAAAAATGCTCCAAAATTTAACAGTTTAATTTTGATCAATGAAGCATTCGAGTCTTGTCCACTTTTTGACCTCTTCACATCATCTGGTTTAATAGAGAAGTTGAAGACCTTTGAAGTTTCTTATCAAGATTTTCAAGAAGATTCTTATGAATTTGATGGTGATAATATAGCAATTTTTGCTCAAGACTTGCTCAACATGGGTCAAGCTGGATTAAAATTGTCAAAATTTGCAATTTCCATAATTTTTTGGGGTGATCGACATGATAGTAAAGACATTTTGGATTATTGGGAAAAATTGAATAAATTTTTGGGAACCCAAGCGGACACACTGGAGCATCTCAAAATCTCCATTGGCATTGACGAAGAATACATTGATGGCACACATAACAATGGTAAACCAAATAAACTATTTAATACAAGGTGTTACAATTATTATTAATTTTAATTAAATTAATTTTTAATTTCATTTACTTAGGAACTGGTAGATTTAACATGCCTCCGTTACCAAAATTGAAAGGTAATTTAACTCTTTATGTAATATTTATTGCTAGAAAAAAATTAGAAAACCATTATGTAAAGTAAATACTTTGTAAAAATCTTAAAAGGATAATTTCAACAAATATAATTACTTACAATCATCCATTTTTAATTTAGTGTTGGAGATAAAGAACGAATCGTTTATTATGGATATGGATTCAGACGCAGATTCAGAAGATTCGTATAATGATAGGGATATGGAGAGATTTGCAATATCATATGACCAAATGGACCTTCCTGAAATATTCCCGAATCTGAGAGAAATTATTATCGACCTAAATTCCTACTTTGATGACATGAGTGAAATCTTCGATGGGTCATTGGACAGTGTGGTCAAAGTAAGGGTAAAAGGTCATAAGCCAAAATACACAGACTACAGTCAGTTGGAGTCATTTTTCCCGCATGTTCTGGAATTCGAGGTGGACCACGTGGAGGGATGGTTCGAACAGTATGAGGACATACCTTGGAAAAACACCCTCAAAAAGCTTACTCTACACCTTCCTTCTGATGAACTAGAAGATTATCAACATGAATATCTGTTCGAACCTCTATCACATTTGAAAGGTATTTTTTTTAAATTTTTAACATCGATTATTACAGTACCAGTAGGGTACCCTATATTGCTTTGCTATCCGGATTTTCAACCCCCCAGTTACGCAGACTAGACTACATGTCAGACTTGCACATAACAGATTGGATTATGGAGATTATGGCATACTATATGTTATGTTAATGCATATCAAAGTGCATTACATTACATATATACATACATTAGTATAGTTCAGATCCTGGAAATCATCTGATAACTTTTATCAAAAATATGGCACGAAGCTTTAGTATTTGTAGCTTTGTATCTTTGTAATATGATTTTTTGTATACAAAATATACAAAAAAATCGATTATACCTACTGCTTAAAATTTTAATTACTAAAAATCTATTTAGAAGCCACTATACTATGTAAATAAATATAATTTACAGTATAACCTATCTTATGTGTAATGTAAATGTTCTATTACCTATCTTAAAATTTTTATCTTATTTGATTTCAGGACTTCGTCGATTAGAGCTGATTAATACGAAGAAGATCACTGTGGGAGAATATGCTGTTTTCGATATTGAATCATTAGCCAAGACGTCTGTGAGATCGCTCAAAATTTGTGACTACCTGGTAAATAAAATATTAAATAAAATTTATAATATAGGGCACTGATAATATAATATAAATACACAATACTCGAATTAAAAATATTTTTAAGTATGTTATAGATCAATAATTTTTAATTATGCCTTAAATTTTTTTATTTACTTACAGGTCCGTAAAGAACATTTGGAAGAAATTCGAAGTCGGTTTACTTTGGATTATAGCCTCTCCAAGTCGTCGATTATAACACTGAACCAGAAAGACAAAAAACAAGGCGACGATAATAACGCTTCTGCTACCAAACTCTAATATCATCGCTTTTATTTAATTTTTATCATCTACCTACCTATTACCTACTACCGAGTACAATTCATATTTTACACTTTTATCATTTACACTTTTAATTATCTTAATAAGCACCTTAAGTGACTTTCTAACGACCTGTGAAGTTTCGAAAATCTCATTGAAAGGATATCTTTGTGTTATAAAGTTTCACTTTTAACATGTTAAAGCCGGATACATTCTTTTTTGAGATTTTTGAAATATCGATTTATTTCTTAAACAAAAAACTTAAAAATAGATAGGAATTTTAATTAAAGTGGGCAGTTTCTCTGCTGTGAGATTTTTTAAGTACTTAGATATTTTAAAGAATACTTTAATAGGCAAATTCAATTTTTGTAATTAATTTTTGTATCAATTTTATCAATGTTTTTAGTTTCACTAATTGGTCAAGTAGAATATCATATTTTTATTTATTTTAAACTTAAAATCCTTTTATATTTCTCTGCTGTAAAGTGTATTCAAATACGGAGTAATAGAGTTAGCTAACCTAACCTAACCTAGATATTCAATTCTTTATACCTACTTTTAATTTAATATTTACAATTACAATTCCATTATATCCTAAATGACTAATTATCACAATACATTATAGTATTGATCACAAGTAGGATTTATGTCTTAATTTAAACACATTTTTTTTACAAACTGAATCTTTTTTAATCGTTAATTGAATTTTAAATAAAAATTTGAAATTTTTTAAAAATACTCGAAACTTGATCAGTTTCAAAAGTTTACGAATTTTTAACAAATATTTGAATCTTTGGGCATTTATAACAGGTATTTCTAAATCATATTTTTTTAGTTTTTCTTAAACTTTCTATTAACTATATAGGTCAGGAATTTACTATTCAACTTTGCTTGCACCTTGTCCGTCGTCTATCTATGTTCAAATAGGTATGAGATTAAACTAAAGTTAATATAATACAATAATTAATACAGAATTTTAAGCAATATTTATTGAAACGATACAATTACAATTACCTATATGATTTTTTTTCCAAATGAATCTAGTTGTTATACATGAGACACTACATTAAGTATCTTGTGTAGGGTTTATAACTATATAGCTAATTTTATAATTATTGTTAAGGTTTAAATTTTAGACAAAAGTTAATTAAAATTAATATCTTGAGTAGAATCTTGAGTAACGACTGAGGCTTGTGTATCTGCTGTATCTGAGTCGTGAATATCGCCAATAACGCCATCTCCAGTATGAAGAGTATTGCAAAAGGTCAAGGTAGGAGCCATAATTGCCCCCATAGTCAACCGGCGGACCTTGTCTATGAAGACCACGCCCAAATCTTGAGGACTTTGTCATACCGTATTCTGGCTCATCAAGGCCGACTCCGCTATCAAAAAAAAAACATAAAAACTTTATATCTATTTATACCATATTTAGTAGATTAGAGATAGTCAGAAACATTTTTGAAAGGATATCTTTGAATTCTGGGCCTTTACCATGTAAAATCTCATGTAAATGCCAGAATGTCCTTAATAACCCGAGGACATCATTTTAAATAAGTTTCCAAACTTTCCCTAATCTACCCCTATTATATAATTGAGGTTATTATATTATCAGATATTTACAATTTCATTTTCAATTTCATGGCCGCATTTGGATCTTTATCGATTGACTCCATCAATTTTTCAAATTCCAATTCTTCTTCAACACTTAATTTCTTATTAGAGAATTCAGACTCTGAAAATTGTGATTCATATTTCCTTCTTTCATAAGCTATAAATTAAATTATAAGATTATCAGGAATTTTAATTTTAATTTGCATTTTGCTAATTGAAACCGTACCCGATAATTTGCTAGTACTACTATCTTCATGGCTTGAATAACGATTAAATTTCGATGAATCATTAGACCTGGAACTGCTGGTACTCTCGATATCTCGACCAGAATAATTGCCAGATGATGAAATATCATAAATATTTGATTTTGGAGCCAAATTAAATCCTTTTGGTTCACCTGATGTTCCAATATTATATGTATTTCTAGCTCCTATCGATTACATATATTATTTGATTTGAATATAATTTCATAGTTTACTGATATTTTCAATTAAATACCTTTAGAATAGCTTTGAATATGATTAGTCCAAGCCTCAATAGATTTGTGATTTTTAGATTCAAATTTATAGTTCATTTTTCCAACGGAAATTGAAAAATATGATGAACTGCGTTCTCTCAGCTCGACATCAGATAGCTAATCATTAAAATAATAAATTTTTTTGGTTTTAAAATTTTAGGGAAAAGGTAATTACAGCTAAAACTATTACCGCTAAAACGATATTTTGATATTTTTACAACATAATCTAGCTCAATACTAAATATCATAATGATAATGAGCAAAATTTACCTAAATTTGACCCATTAGCTGTAATTTGTAATGGATTTGTTTTGGCGGTTATGACTATAACTAATATTATAGATATTTTGTACCTTAATCATTTCACTAAATAGATATTCAGAGCGAGACATCGATTTCCGTATTTTGGTAATAATTAAATGCGATTTAAACAGGAAAACGTAGCTTTCAGTTTCAATTCCTTCATAATCGACATATGTGAGCAAATCCTAAAATAATTTTTTTTAAAAAGTAAGATTTAGTAAAAATTTTGATTTTTTCCCAAGTGACCATTACAAATAACCTAAAATATAGTTGGCAGTTAGCCGGCTGAAATTGATTTCAGCCGGTTTTAATCAATAAAAAGTATCTTACATAATAAATTAATTGCCCCATTTCTTCGATATTCCCAGGAAAGTCTTTAATTTCAGAGAGAATTTGATCATTTTTGCCTTTAACAGGTAGATATTCAATGAAATTTAAAACTTTTCCAAGTCCTTGAAATTCCTCTGAAAGTCCAAGTGCTGATGAATAAGATGCCAATTCTGAAATTGTAGTACGATAATCTGATAGTCTGTATATGGGAAGGTTTAAAAGCATTTTTAGTCCTCGATTATCACCAATTTTTGAACTGTATTCCTGTATAAAAAAATAACATTTCCAAAAAAAATCTAAAAATCTAGAAATTTTTGAAAATACCGAGAAATAATTTCGAGCCTTTTCATTTCCATCGAGGAATTCTAGAGATCTTATTATATCCCTGCAATATGCGGCATACATGTCGAATTTTTTCTCCTAAATTTTAGAAAATTTTAGAAAATTTAGGAAATTTAGGAAATTTTTAGGAATTTTTTGAAAAATTTTGAAAATTACAAGTCTCAAAAATGTCTCAACAATCTTCTTAAGTTGACGTGCTGATCTTTTCATATTTTCAAGAAATATTCTAAATACAAAAAATGTGTAAAAATTTTGAAATTTTTCGAATTTTTTTATGGTACAAAATTTGGATTACGTGCTGTGAAATTCTATAATTTGTCTAATATTGCAAAATATTTTATCTCGGGCATCTTTCATCCAATCTGGTGTTCCTAAAATTGAGAATTTTTTAAAATTTTGATTTCACAATTTCAAAATTTTGATATAAAAATTTTGGTTATACCTGGCTCATTACAATATGTGAAATATTTTTCGAAAATATATTGTAATGAAATCACATATTCTTCTTCAGTTTTAATCAGTCTATCGATTGTCATTCTGAAATATTTTTTTTAAATTAAATTTTTAAAAATGGCTCCGATTTAATCTAATCCCTATTTTGATTGAATTTACCCCTAAATTTTGAGTCTAACTAATTATCCTTGAATCTGATTAACTCAAAATTGTATTGAATCCATAACTTATCTTTAGCCTAACCGAATCTTAACTAAACATAAATAATTTTGACTTAATTTCATACGCAAAGTTAAAGCTAAAATATAGGGGTAATTTCAACCAAAATAATGAAATAATTAAAAAAAAATAATTCTAAAAATTACGTAATGTTTTCACTCAATTCTTGAGTTGAATAAGAGGTCACCGATGTTAGGTAATTAGTACTTTTTGTAGAAATGTCATATTCAGTTGAGTAAACGTCGATTTCTTCAGAAGTTTCATAACTTGAAACAAAATTAGGATATATAAAATTATTCAAAAGTTAAGATACTTGTTGAAACAAAGTATCTTAAGTTTACAGTATTGAACATACTGTAAAAAATGTAAAATTTTTCAAAAATTCTTACAAATTTTGAGCTTTTCTTGAAGACTTTCCAGTTTGACTCATACTTGCTGAATTACTTGACAAATTCGAAATTACTTGACTTGCCATTTGAGAATTTTGGATTTCCAAATTTTCTTTAGATTTTTCTTTCAAACTTTCTGGATTCACTTTTTCGCCTTTTTGAATCGAATTGATCATATTTTTCATCATTTCTTGACCTTCAATACTATTTGAGGTCACTTCTAATCCAAGTTTTTTTGAAATTAACTGTGCAATTTGATCTTGACTCATATTTTCCATCTCTTTTTCACTAATTCCAGCTAAAACATTTGAAATTTCTTGGGATTTACTAACCAAAGAATTTGCCATGAGTGTCATTTTTTTCTCTTCAGAAATATTACTCGAATTTAAACACATATTTTCAAGTAATTTTGTACAATTCTCAGGATTTTTGGCCAAATTCCCCATTTTTTCAAGCATTTTAGCTTTCATTTCTTCAGGACTTAAACCAGACAAATCACCAAAAGTTCCAGAAATCAAATCTTTCATTTGCTTCTCAGATAATCCCGAAATTTGACAATTTTTACAAATATATTCTGATAATTCTTCTTGAGACATGCTTGCTATGAGATTGGAATCAATTTGTGAGATAAATTTGGCCAAATTTTCAGAATTTTGTACAAAATTTTGAATACTTGACTCAATCTGTCCAACCTTTTGATTTGAAGCTATTTCTTGAGCTAATTTTTTGCTCATTTCTGCATCATTTTGATCAAAATTTGCCAAATTTTGCAAAATTTTCTCTTTCAAGACATCTCCAGATATATTTTCCAAATCATTGGAACCAACCATTGCCTTCATCATTTGTTTAATCATTTCTAAATTTTCTTCAGATAAATTTTCTGGATCTAGACCCATGGATTTTGCATAAATTTCGATACATTTTTCTACAGACAGGTCATTCGGATCTAATTGAGCAATTTGACTTGAAATTATGTCAGAATTATTCGATAAATTTTTGACCAAATTTGCCAAATTCTTGCCCTTTTTCAAATCCTCAACTTTGGATTTCTCTTCAGATAAAATTTGCTTCGAAATTTCCCCACCATTTTCTTTAATTTGATTTAATTTTGCTTCCAAATTTTTTTGCAAATTTTCGGGGTTTCCAAGGCTACCCAGAAGATTTGCTAAAATTTTCTTACTTTCTTCAGAACCATCTAATTTCAACTCTTGACTGATTAATTGGGTCAATTCTTCGCTCGACATTTTGGCTAATTGTTCTGGTGACATTTGACTTATAATTTTTAAGATATCATCGGTTTTATTACCAACTAATGCTACAATTGACTCAATTTTTTTCTCTTTTCCTGCCATTTTTTCATTCATTGAACTCTCTATAAGAATTTGATTTAATTGTGCAGAATTTTCGCATATTTTTTGCCCATTTGCTAAAATTTTGGCTTTCAATTCTTCTCCACTTAAATTTTCTGAATTTTTTGAAATATCGGCCAATACACCACAGAGTATCGACTTCATAGCTGTCATATCGCCCTCATTTAAATTCATTTTTTGACAAATTAATTCATTGATTTGATCTTGAGTCAAATTTTTGAGCAATTCTGGATCTAACGATGCTAAAATTTCCATTGCTTGGTTTGTTTTGTCTGCAAATTTGGCGCAGTTTTTAGCCTCACTATGGCTTGTCATTTTTTCGAGTAATTTTTGAGCCTCTTTTGGGTCACCTGAAGTACCTGCCATTTGACTCTTCAAATTTTGCAACTCGGCTTCACTCAAATTTTCCAAATTTTCCGCCGAAATGTTGGAATTTTTGGCAATTTCTTGCATCAATATTTCCTTTTTTAGGCCTTTTGCAGCTTCAGCCGAATTTTTAATCATTTCCTGAGGATTTTGGATATCTTGAAGACCCTGCATTTTTGCAATCATTTTTTCTTTTAATTCTTCAGGACTTAAATTTTCAGCATTTTGAATCAAATCTCCAAAAGTTGACTTGACAATACCCTGTATAAATGTACAATTCATATCTGACATTTCAATTCCCATTTCTTTTGCAATAAATTGTGCAATTTCTGCCTCAGTCATTTTGCTCAATTGCCCTGCACTTAATTTTCCCAAAACTTTTGAAATTTCCTCAGAACTTGATTGCAATTTTGCAAAAATTTGCTCGCATTTTCCTTCATTTTTTTGAGATTCAATTTGAGCCGCAATTTCCCCAGCTAAAACTTCACTCGAGAGATTCTTAATACCTTGTACAGATTTAGCAAGTCCAGCTTTTATTTCTTCACTTGTCATATTTCCCAAATTTTCAAATATCCCGGCACAAGTCTGAGTTAAAATGGCCTGTATTTTGCCAATTTCTGAAGGATCTACACCCAATTTTTGAGCAACTAATTTGGCAAGTTCTTCTGGTGTCAAATTTGCCAATTCTTCATCACTTAATTGAGAAATTATATCTAAAATTTCTTGAGGATTTTGCCCAATTTTTTCAATCAATTGTGATATTTTGCCTTCTTCGATTTGTGTTTGAGTTTTGCCAACATTTTGTGAACTTTCTGAAATCAATTTTTGACAAAAGTCCTTCTCATTTTTGACCCGATTCATTTGACCTAATAATTTCTCTCTTTTTTCTTCTGCAGTTAAATTTTCCTGTGAGAAAATTTCACCAAATGAAGCTTGAATGAAGCTTTGAAGCTCCTTCGAATTCGGGTCAATATTAAGGCTTTGAGCTATTAAAGCATTTAATTCTTCTTTAGTTAATTTGGCCAATTGGTCAGGATCCATTTGGCTCAAAATTTGAGAAATTTGGTCACTCTGAGCTGAGATATTTTCAACAATTGAAGTAATACATTTTTCATTTTGTTTAATTGCCATTTGTTCAGATGCTTGAGCCTTTAATTTAGCCTTGCCTTCTTTACTTGAAGAATTTTTGACAGATTTTGAAAATTTTTCAGAAATTTCTTCAGCTGTTAAATTTCCTATTGGTCCAATCATTGACTCCAACATGGCAGCTAAAGCTTCATTATCACCCTCTAAACCACACTCTTTTGCAATCAATTCTGCTAATTCGGCCTGAGATAAATTGGCCAACTGTTCTGGACTCAATTTTGCCAAGAAATTTTGAATATTTTCTGAATTTTCTGAAATTTTCTTGGCCATTTCTTCAAATTTTTGCGATTCCTGTTTCTCTTTTTCAACTTTTTTCTTCATTTCAACTTGATGAAGTTGTTTAACTTCTTCATTTTTGAGTTGTATCAAATCCCCTATAGAATTAAGAACTTCCTTTGGTAGGTCTCCATTTTGAGCCAATTTTTCTAATTCTGATTTGCTCAATTTGGAAATATCTTGAGAGCCAGTAAGTTCTTTCAAAATATTTTCAGAATTTTTTGAAATTTTAAGAGATTTTGCCTGACTTTTACCATCTGATTTGATAAAAAGTGAATTTTGATCTGCAGAATTATCCTGGATTTCGATCAAATCCTCGATTGAGTCCATCATTTCTTGCGATAAATTTCCATTTTTTGCCAACTCTTTCAATTGACCTTTTGACAATTTGGTCAAGTCTGAAACTCCGCACATTTCTTTCAATTTTTCCTGAGTTTGAGCTAAAATTTCGCATTTTTCTGAATTTTCTATCAAGTCCTTGAGGGACTCTTGCATTTCAGCACTTAAATTTCCATTTTTGGCCAATTTTTTCAACTCTTCTGAACTCAACTGGGACAAATCTGAAACACCCGCCATTTCCATAAGGGCTTGTTCAACTTTTTCATTTTTGACAATTTTCTGAGACTTTTGACTTTTTGACACTTTTTCTTCTTGAATTTGACCTATAATCTCTTCCTTACACTCTCCTGAAGTTAATTTAGACATTTTTTGTACCATTTTTTGCTTCAACTCTTCCTTAGATAAGCCTTCATTATTTTCAAACATCCCGCCCATACTTGATTTAAGCATAGATTTCAATGCAGATTTCCCCTTCTCATCAGAGACTTGCATTTTTGAAGAAATTAATTCCATAATTTGATCTTGGTCCATTGAACTCATATCTAAACCCTCCAGTAAGTTTAAAATTTCTCCAGAATTTTCTGATAAGTTGTCCAAAATTTGACCAATTTCTTTAGAACTTTGTTCTTTGGCAGCTTTTTCAACCAATTTCGAGTCATTTTTCATCCCTTTAATTTTTTTGGTCATTTTGTCTTTAATTTCTTGTTCTGATAGACCTTCATTCCCTTCTAAAAGATCACCAATTGATGCCTCTATAAGTGATTGAATTGCAGCTGGATCTCCATCACAAGATAATTTCTCACTTATTAGTTGAGAAATTTCTTCTTTAGACATATTTTGTAAATCTTCAGAGCTCAAATTGGCGATGATTTCACTCATTTCTTGAGATTTAGAAGAAATTTGAAAAAGAGCTTTTTCCATTGATTTTTGAACTTGAGAAGTTTCTGAAGTTTCTACCTTTTTTTGTACTTGAAATACTTTGCCAGTTTTGGTGATATTTTGTGTCTCTTCAGAGGTTTCTTGAAATTTTCCACCTTTTGAAATTTTGCTCGAAATCTTGCTCTTCTGAGCTGAAGCTCCTGAACTGTATTCAACTGACTGGTTCTCTTCGTAAAACTTCATTAAATCTTCATTGAATTGATCGTGTTCTTCGTCAGTTTCCATTATTGGAGAAAATTTGTCATCATCATTTTGGGTTGATTGTAATTGTTGAAGAGCTGGAACTTGAGCTTTTTTTCTAAAAATGGGAATATGTCATCATAAGGTATTCGAAATATGGGTAAATTTTTTTTAAATTTACCGCATTTTTGCAGGTCTGATATCATCTTCAGAGGGCATTTTGAGACCAGCTGCCTCTATTTTGTTTTTAGCTTTTTTGAAGAGGAAATCTTTGACCTTTTAAAAGTAAAAAATAAAATAGAAAATTTCAAAATAATTTGGAAAAATTTAGGAAATTTCAAAAAAACCTCAGTGTCAGCAGGTAATTTTGGTTTTGCATCGAGAGCCTTGGTAGCCTCGTCGATTCTTTTGCAAATTTCCTCCATTCGTTCGTCAGATGGTAGAATTTTCTCAATGGATTTTCCTATTTAAAATATAATATAGAGAATATCTTAGCGCCTTTCTGTCCTTTATATAGGGATTATATAGGGACATTGAAAGGTCTCAAAGCCAAATATATTTGAATATTTGAAATAATTGAAATTTGAGGAATATTTGAAAAAAATTTACGAAATTCGATAGAAGCCTTTTCTTCGATATCCTCGAATAAATGTGAGACTTGGTTGACCATCGAATCTCCACTTGGTATCAGTACATATCTCATCTACATAAATTCATTTTAGCCCAAGTATGTATTTAAAATATTTTATAATTTAGGCTTACTTCGTGCTTCGCTTTTTCGTTCAAAATCTCGGGGTTAGGTCCTATAATTTAGCAAATATTTCAAAAAATTGTATTTTTAGAAGTCTTATTAGACAAGTATCTAAGTACCTCGACCAGCTTCTAGTTCCCCTTTACTTTCCAGATTGTCGACCATTTCGATCGTTTTGTGTTCTAAAGGAAGTGTGAAGGCTTCACCAGAGGTCAATAAAATCGCTAATTCTGATCCATCTTTTGAAATCGCCATTTCGTCTACCTTTATAATCAAAAATATGTTCATAAATATTGATATTGAAATAATTTGTAATTTCTGAATACAAATGAGATAGTTATCTAATAGATTTTGAGAATTTTTTTAAAAAATTTCAAGATTATTTAGGGATTGTGACCACTAATAGATTTCAAATTCAAAAATTTTGAAACTTACTTTACATGTAAAGATTTGCTCTTCTATAGGTGCTGGGATTATGAGGGCCGAGTGGTCAGATTCGTCAAAATAAATAAAATTTTTATCATTTTCTTGGATTTTTTCTTTAATTTCGGCACACCATTCGAGACCAGAATGTTCATCTTGGGGTTTGAGAATTGGGGTTAAAATTTTGAGACCTTTTCGACATCTTTTCGAAAATTTTAATTTTTCCACATTTTCGTCCTGATAGCAGGATGCATGTGTTACCTTTTACAAAAAACCATTACATTTCATTTTTTTATAATTGTTTGGTAAAAAATCTTTATAACGTTGTATTTTGTATTGTATTGACTTTATTTGAGTGTCAGATGATTTCAGTTTACCTTAGTAAATTGTTTTTCGATCATTGACACTATATA
>JAQIXA010002807.1:0-16202 GCA_034699045.1 Nanhermannia cf. coronata Gr-Ori-00579 | reverse complement strand
CTACCTATGGATTTGCTATGAAGAATGTACAGGTATGTACCAATATATATTTTAACTATCTAACTATAAATATATTCTATGTATATTCTGTAATACTATACCTGAGTCTAATCTTAAGTAGGGTACTTAAGAAAGAATCTAAAGAAGTGATTGATTAGTTAATATCAACTATGCTTGAATTTAGAATTAGGTCCTTAAAAAATACTGGAATGAGGTGACAGGTACTTCAAGTTCATTATATCGCCCTGTGCCATATTATAATGGTATACATTAATATATAATATACCATATGTACTATGTACGTATGCATTATGCATACGCATACATTTTGATATTTGTATAAGTGTTATATGAGGGGTATTAGTAGAATTTCAAAAATGAATTTCATTTTCATTGCAAGATTTGAAGTACCTAGTACCTACCCTACATTTTGTAAAATGTCTAAAAAGCATTGAAATTGATTAAGTAGGGTACTGATTACTATTCTGTAATAATACCAATTTACTAGGTAGTGTTTGAATACTAACAATAAATACCTAGATAAGTATGCAGGTGTAGGTGTGTGTAAGTAATAGGTAACCTACGCGTAACTTGTAAGTTTAAGGTTTTTTCAGAAAAGCTCCTTTTCTTTTTTAGGTAGGGTATATTTATATTACTGATACTAATTTATTACTAGAAATAATATGTCATAATTCTACATTAATTTTTTATTGTTTGATTTAAAGATTTAACTTCCGTTCATATCATAACATAAGTCATAGGGCAATTTATTAACGCAATATCACTATCAGATCATAAAATAAACTATCAGTAAATAAAGGCTAATTGGTATTGGTACTACTGATATTAGCTAATAAAGTAGGTATGTTATTAATAATTAAGGATTTGAAATTAAATCGTTAATAAAAAAGAGATTTACAGTATATTATTTATAATCACTCTATTTAGAATGGTCAGTTATATTTTTCTATTGTTCAGTTTATGTAATAATAAAGTAGGTTCTTTAATTACATAAAAAAAATTCGAGCACAAGTTTGAATTGAATGCATGACATTTGTGTATTGAATATAAAGCTCGGAATTAGATTTTATCCCAAGAAAGTTATTCAATAATTTAACAAACAATGTATCTGGTAAAAATCTAACACTTTTAATACAATTTACTCAGCCTGTCATTTTAAAATATATTGTAATTACGAGTATATGAAATTCAAAGAATTTTCTTTATTAAAGACAGAATTGTGTACCTAGTGCCTACTATAATATTGTTAATATAAGAAAAAGGAAGCTCTCCAAATTCCAAATGAGATAATAATGCTATTGTCCTGCTACTTCAATTCTGTCCAAATTCCAAATATCAGATTATTACAATACCTATACTATTGTAAGTTTTAGTTTGCAAATGTTTTATTAAAAACAGACAAACCCCACGGCCCACGATCAACAACAGAAATTTTTATGCTCTGATTTGTATACAGTTTTTTTCGAGTTCTCTTGAAAAAACAATTGTGAATTGTGCGACTTCAAAAGACTCCCGCATTCGATGATACATAAATATCAGTAGAATATTATTATTATGCATCTCTCGGAAATCCCTAGAGGTTTTTTTTTCTTTGAAAAAATAACTTTTTTTTAGGTAAAATGGGACTTTAACTTTAACAGCTAAAAAAACTAATATATGTCCATGCATGCCTGTCCAAACTATTAATGATTTTATTTTTTTAAATGTTTCAAGTGCCTATAATAAGCCATTTTTTATGTCATGTCAAGTGTACCGTTCTTATTTTTCTCATTTTTTGAAGAAAAAAGAAGGTTTCAAAGTTTCTATACTATGAGTAAAGTATTAGGTATAGATAATAAGTATGAAATAAATGACTCAATCAAGCTCAGAAATTCTAAGAACATTATTTTGATGACCATCAATTACTTATGTAATGCAATTAGTCTCAACCTATTTAAAGTTCAAACTCAAAAGAGTACAGATATTGGACATTACACTCTTTACCTATAATTTGACTTTGACTTACTTGTAGATTTTTGTTTTCTTTGTATTTTTAGGGTTCTTTTTAAAGTTCCTTTAAACTTTTTTTGAAGTGAGAGGTTGTCAAAAAAATTAAGAGATCATGACAATGTGAAGGATAATGATGACTAGCAGTATGATTGCTGATTGTTGAAAATATGTGTTATGTACACATATACTGATAGACATAAAATAAGTTCTGTTCTGTTAATCCATTAAAAAAAGACAAAATTATATAAGCTCAAGGAAATACAGTTCAATTCACATAAAAAAACAGACAAGATGATGAGAGTAACCCAAGAGGTTTTTAAATTTTGTACTTTAACCAAACTACTTATCTATTTTGCTCTGGGATTCTATCTGTACAGCTACTGACTATTATTCTGTTACACATAAGACACAAATTTTTTTTGGTACGATTTTTATTGCCAATACTTTAGAGCATTATGTCATAAGAATCATGATCTTTTATCCATTTTTTGCCTTTGAATACCTAGTAAACTTGAAGTTCAAATCGCAGTTTCATTTTTTTCTTGTCAGAGTAAAACAATAACGTACCCTCTCTGCTCTTAAATCTTGATAAAATTGCTTTATTTCGTTACTCTTTTATATTTTATGATGATTGCAGTCCGTTGTTAGCCAGAGTTATATAATCTATGAATGTTAGATGTAGATGTACAATACCTAAAGCACATTCTGAGAATTTTACTCTATACTTAACTCATGGTAAAACAAAACAATATTTTTTTATAATCTAAGCATAAGATTTAAGATATGTGATTGCCAGGAGAGGTTTAATTTTAAATGTACTGTTGTGTCTCAAATTTTTAGGTTTATATTCAAAAAATTTTTGAAAAAAAGTGTTTCAATAACCTCAGACTTCTAGCTAGAGTCAGAGTGTATCTTCTTTTGAGAGTCACGGCCAATCTGCTCACGATTTCTCAATGAAGTGCAATATTATAATAATTTATATCAGAAATCTGAAATAAACTATATATTAGGTATAAAGTATTAGATAGGTATATTAAATGTATAAATCTTTACATTTTTTATGAGTTAGGAAATGAAGGGGGTTGAAACAATCATCAGTGTACAGTCATGACTTGACATTGATGAGACTGAAGACCAGTCAAGTTTGAAGGGAGATTGCTTATAGAAAAAAACATAAAAAGATTTCCGATTCTTTAAATCAAAAAGTTCGAATCAAGCACGTTTCGAATTGAATCTGTAATAAAAATTTACAATTATTATGTAATGTGTATTCCGTAAAATACTTTATATTTAATGTATATCCTACAATATGTACGCATATTATGCTATTTGAAAGTTTCAAATTGAAACTTGAAATGAAATAATTGCTTTGAGAATTGAGATACTCGTACATATACATTATACAGATATATACTTACGATTAGTGTACCTACACTAGTTAAGTAGGTATATTACCTATTAATGAGTTTTCATTGTACATATCATTCGAAAGCAATATGTTCTGTCCAGATTACTGATAATTCAACTCTTAAATAACTCAATCTTTATAAAAAAGGTGAGTTGCCATTTAAAATTGAATTTTGTATAGCTAGGTAGTTAAAAGTTCAAAGACGGAGGGATAATTTTAATGACTTGATGGTAAAGTTAAGATCTATGGGTAAAAAATATTTTATGTAGTAAAGTAGTATGAGTAGCCGGCCTACACTACGTATCCACTAGTACTACTGCTGCTAGTATGAGAGTATGGGACAGATGTGAAAAGATAAACTGTTCTTTTTCCTAATTGATTTTTCTGGCTTCTACAGGTAGTAATAAACTACCTTATTTATTTGAAGAATGAGGACAAAATATATAAAATATAAACTAAAGACACTTTGTCATTCAAGGGTTCACTCTTGAGTCTCCTTTTTTATGAGCATCCACTTGCCATGACTTTGACTTTGACAGGACAAAGACTATTGCCACATTTTTTAGATTTCATAAAGTTGACTGATGTTGTTGATCTCGTTTTAATTTACCTAGGGTAAAGATCTCATAAAGTGGAATGCAATCTTCATTAAAGTTATCTATAACAAAATGCTAGGAGTATAGCATAATATGTAGACAACTTATACTGATATATAAGTAGCTAATACTTAAACACATCCAAAGAAAAGATAAATGAATTACAAGTACATACATATAATATGTATATTAAGTAGGTACTTACCTACCTTTAATCATCATAATGTTATTATTAGCTCGCAAGATCTAGTCATAATCATTTGATTAAACGAGAATGTTTCATATCATCTGTTTTAGATGTTTTCGGCATTGAGATTTGAGTTTGAGATAGGTAGGTTTAAAATTTGTTTGAATCTTACTTTCGAGATGATTTAGACAACTTTTTTTAAATAATTAATGAGATCTGGATTCTAATTAGTATATCAAATTTCTCTCTCGAGATGGTCTTATCCTTAGGATAGATGCAAATGACATTGAGTGTGTATTTCATGCAATTAGCCCTAAATGGATTTTTCAATATGTTTTAGGAGCTCTAAATAGCTCAAGGGTCCATTCCATGCAAACTATGCAAAGGATGCTGATTAAGAATAAGAATCCGTTTCAAATTTCAAAGTTTCAATTCAAAACACCCAAAACGAATTTGAGACCACCTTCTAAGGCTTTAAGTCTCAAAATAGTAAATAATTTACCTATTTCATGAATTCCCTAAACAAGAAGCCAATTATATTTGGTTTCAAATGTGCACATTTATGCAAAAATAATGAGTAGAGTATATGTATGGGTATGTAACTACTTAATACATACAGAATAGATAAGATATTAATTACTCGCTCTGGTTCTAGTATGCTCCTTTCCTTAGTATCGCGATTCGCGATATTTAAACTTGAGAAAACAAAATTTTGGCCAATGATATTTTGAAATTTTTTTAAAAAGTATAGAAACAAGGAAATCTATTGAAATATAACTTGTTTTTGGACAAAAAGCAAAATTTTGGCTAATGATATTTTGAAAAAAAGTTTTTTAAAAGTATTCTTATTTTAAAAAAGTATTCATATTCCCTAAACAAGAAAAGAAGCCAATTATATCTGGTTTCAAATGTGCACATTTATGCAAAAATAATGAGTAAACATGTATGTAAGGTACCTATCTAACTACTTAATGCATACAGAATAGATAATGCTCTTCTGGTTCTGGTATGCGCCTTTAGTATCGTGATAATTAAACTTGAGAATTTCCTTAATAAAATAAAAAGGAATTGTTAAGGGTTGTTGGTTGCTTAAATGTCATATATTTTCAAAATCTTCTTTATCTCTGGATGTTTAAGATGTTCCAAAATATCGAAAGATATTTCCTACTATAAGGTTTTATGAGTACCTAGGTATGTATTATGTAGGTATTAAAGTCATACTCTTTAAACTCTGTGTGTTCATTATTTTGAGGATGTGTCAAAAAATGAAGAGTGAATATAATTGACTATCTCGAATTCTTTTGTGAGGGGTAAAATTCCTCTGAATTTTTTGTACACGACCTTTCATATCTTTCGAGTCAGTTTTCGGTTATCTGTAGATAATTATAATATACCCTTAAATTATAATTCTTTATAGATTAGATATACACTAGCTTTATACAGTAAGTACCTTTGAAATCTTACCAATGCAATACAGAATAAACGATATCTTATAGATACATTCGTTTGCAAGTCGTATTCGTAATTTGTATTACTATCTATCGGTTGAGGTAATGAGGAGGGCATAAAAAACCCGAAATGGAATCCAGTTATTTTCATTAGTTAAATTGTACATAAGTAGGTACTATTGGTACTAATATATGTACTACCTTTGGTCTAAACTCTAAACGTATCATATGAGAAGTTTAAAACTAATTTAAAGTTGATAGATAAGATATGGCATAAAATACAAAGTTTTTAACATATACTTAGGCACATAGAACAAGACAGAAAAAATTAATGAGTTTTTTAAATGCTTTATTGCACAAATTCGACGAGAAAAGGGATGGATACTAATATAAGTACGGATATTTGAAAGACGTTCGTTCGTTCGTGTGAATTTCATCTTTACGGTGCTAATCTTGAAAGTTTTTTTTGACTTGACATGAGTGCAAATTAAAAAATTTCAAGAATTGAGAGTCCGTAAAAACTGCTGGTCATTGCTTTTTTGTAATTTTTTTAACTTTTTAAATACTCTTGAATTTAAAAATAACTTAAATCATACAGGTAGGTAAGGTAGGATGTAAAACTAGGTACATAGGTATACAAAGTAGGTGCAAAGCACATGGTGCAGTATTAATTGAGATTTTTCAAGCTCTCCATCAATTTCAGACAAAACTTAAAAGGAACAAATGCGAAGCTAATTTACCGGTGTGAATTATTCGTTTTGAAACTTGTAGGCACTCGTAGGTATAGATAGTTAATAGTTATATTGAATTCATGCAAAAATACTTATGATCATTAAAATTAAAATGCATTTCATACACAAAGTATAGGTTTAGATGTAAGGATCAATTACATTTACTTATTACAAACCAGCTAATTTAAGATAAGGCAGTTAGCTGAAAACTTTGTCTCTGTTAGGTACTATTGTTTGTAACGCATTATTCTAGTTCTTGGTAATTACAGGTTTGCTATCAAATCAGACTTCAAATAATAAGTCTTGTAAGTAGCAATAATTTAGTATTTCAGTAAAGTTGTAGAGACAAAAGGAAGTTCGTCATATTTATACGATAAGTACAATGTAGATAGTAGATAAGCTACAGAATAGTGGTACACTACTAGTACAAGACTTTAAAAAGTTTAGGATCGTTATTTATTGGACTTGATTTGATTTTAAGTAGTTTGAGTTTAATTTAATTACTTTTGGTTTTTAATCGACAGATATGAAATTCATAATATATCCGTACAAAAGGATGTGACTCAATTTTCAAACGGATGGATTGAAGAAAACTAAAACAACTTTTTGAGAATTAATTTGAGAAAAAGTTCAAATTTCCCCTAAAATACCTATAGGTATATCAATATCAATTCATACTTGCCTTGCAAATGCAAATCTACTGCTGGTTCAAGGAAGTTATTACTACTACTAATACGATAAGAGTACAGCTTATCGTTAAACTATAAGGAAATCAAAAATTGGAAAAAGAATCTCTGAGAAAATTACAGAATACCGATAGCAGTTGTAAAAATCAAAAATCGAGAAAGAATAATGAAGAAACGATGCAGTTTAAATAATTGGTCCTTATCGACTCAGGTATTTAAATAATCTTAATTTACATAAGTTCTTATTATATAACTGGAATTCATAATTTACCTCAAATACGAGTATTTTACCAAAGATAAAGCGCAAAGATATTTTACATTTACAATCCTAATTTATTTAATAAATCATATAAATAAATAGCTAAATGATATGATTATATTTTCTCTAATACTGATACTGATATTATGATGAGCTTTATTGTAGAATCATGGGTACCTAAACCTAAAACTATTAATTTTGATGACCAACGGTTGTTTTTGCTTTAAGCTTAAGATTATTGTGGGGATCCAATGTTTGTTTTAAAGCTTATAATTTCTTTGAGGTTTTTTGTAGATTTATTATCATTTTTTGTTAAACCATCCAAATACTACTATAGTATACTTATACCAGGCCAGGTGAACCTAATTGCATTGAATATATAATCTCTTTTTTTACTCTTTAGGCTTGAATGAATTCCTAAATTATCTATGTATATTTTATTTATCTTTTGTACGGTTATGTAACAAGAGCTAATCCTTTAGCATTTTGCTTATGCATGCATGCCTTAAAACTCTTCAAATTTTCTTTTTTTACTTCTACATACTACTTTACAAGCACAGTATAGTACAAACTAGTCCTAGTATAGTACAAACTATACTAGGACTAGGTACCATATTATCTTTAATCATTTCATTAGTAGTAAAAAAAACTGTAGTAAATAAGGAGAAAAATTTGTTTGTAATGTGTAAATGTGTAGTAAGTACCGGAAGGTAAATACAAATACAAATACAATCCAACAATTCTAATTCTTAATTCTTTTATGATTGAGAATTGAATAAGAGTACATTTTAAATGTGATTATAAAGACTTTAGATATTTAATGTACCTACTAGAATATAAAAAAATGTTTTAATAAGGATGCAGTGGCTTACATTACATTGTGATTTTCAAACAAACAAGAGAATCAGCATTTTATTTAATAATATTTCCCCTCTATTTACTACTTTGTATTTGTGTTTTAAGACCGGAAAATTATGAATTACTTACGATTATGATATAAAAAATATTATTCAAAAAATAATGATAAAAGTCACCTAGATTAACAATCAACAATCCTTATAAGAAATTTAAATTTAATCATATAGGTATACTTGTAAAAAAAATAGAAAAAGAAATGAGAGGATATGTTTTCTGAACTTGAGACTTGAGAAAAATCAGAAATTAGAATTAGAATATGTGTTAATGTGGCATTAAATGAATATTTAATTGTACGCGTTCGTTCTGCTGCCCTTAAAAATAAAAATATCGCACACAGTACTTTTTTATAGGTATTTTATATGAATAGTATTGTGTTTATAAATTAGGTAGATACTACCTACTAGATACTTATATTATACTAGGTATACCTATAAGAAAATAAAAATATGATGGTTTACTTTGAGCAAATTAAGTAAGTCTTTTAACGGTGTTCATGGTTTTTTATTATGCGTTCATGAGATATTCCTGGGATATTTTCTTATAAAAAATCCTATTCTTTTGTATAAACTTGGCTAGTTGATTCAGTAGTTAGTTGGCTTAATTTTGCATATGATTTTTTGCTTTTTGTTACACTTTTTTAAGCAGATTTTAATAGTATGTCAAGGGACATTTCCTTTCTTTCTTTAAGTAAATCTTGAAAAAATTTGCCATGTAATGGATGTAAGCATGTTTAATGTTAATTCATCTTGTCCGAGTTTGTAAAATGTACCTACATTTTTTATGGTTTACCTATATTCATTTTTAGAGAAAAAATCTGGTCAAGTTTTTTTAGTTTCAAAGACAATGACAAGTTAAAACATAAGTACACTACTTATGTTTTATACTTGAAAAAAACTAAGAAATTGCTATATGGTAGGTACTGTGGCTATTTTACATAGATAGAGTAGGTAGGGTAGAATAGAATAGAGTAGAATAAATATGCCAAAAAATGGTTTTAATTTGATTTTTTTTTTCAACAGATTCTATACCTGTGGGTTTTATTAATAAGTCAGAATGCACTTTACACAAATTCTTTACAACTCCCCGTGAATAATTTACTGTCCTCAATCTCTCAATATGAATCACATCTACCTCATGCCGAAGTTGATGAATTGACAATAACCGTGGTCGAAGATGACCAACAAGACCAAGGGGTTGACAAAAATGATGATCAAACTGAAGTCGATGTTGAGGATATTAATGAAGAATCAAATTTTATCATTCCATACGAGTCTAAAAGAATTGCTGGTAAATAAAATTTACTATCTAATAAAATACAACATGACATAAATAATAACTCTTTTGAATCTTCTGCTAGTTAATCTGATTTAATTAGTTGAATGACTTTTTAGGCTTTGATAAGTGTCTTAAGATAACTGTGTTCTTAATCTCAATACTTTTAATACTTTTAAAGATTTTAAGTATCTATTCGATATAGTAATTAAAATTTCTGCATACTTAATATAAGTAGGTTTACAGAGATAGTGTAATTAAAAACAGTAATATAATAATGAGTAAAGTACCTAAACTATAAGTACATATCGTATTCGTATTATTCAAATGAAGAATAGAATCTCTAATTGACTTTAACCTTTTGCTAATTTTATTTCTAGATTTTTCTGCCATATGTGAACAAAATCAAATGAAAATCACCGGACAATTCTATGAAAAATTTAAAGGCCGCGTTTACGCTTTTGGTAAAATAAAATTTGGATTATGGTTATACTGATATATCCGTAATTATGAATTATTTGATATATTTTAGATTATCCGGACGATAATGAATGTGGAATTATTGGAATTGGAAATCCTTCAGAAAATATTACATTCAATTTACAATATGGAACATGCGGAATTCAAATGACAACATTTAATATGGATGTATGAAAAAATTTCAAATTGAATTTCCAAAAAATTTTTTCAATTTCGATTTTGAATTTTAATCAATCTAAAAATAAAACCCTACGTAAAACCAATAGATCGTACGATTTTAAGTCTTTTTAATCATATCCTCTATCTAATAACTTTATTAAGTTTTGCAAAGTAATTTTCCTATATGAATTGTTTTTCATACAAATTTTATTTTGAGGGTGATAATCAAAATATGCAAATGAGCATTTCAAAAATCATAATAATTTAACTAATATTCAGTTCATTCATGTTCATTTTTACATATAAATTTAGAATTTGTATAAGTATTTGTAATATAAAGTAAGTACATACATAGTACCTAATGAAATGAATGATATTTTTCGATGTTTACTATTTGAGAACAAAGCATCATTTTGAAAAATACATGAAGGTTTTCGATTTCAATAAATACGGAATATTCCTACCTTATTTATGCAAAATAATTTTTGAAATTATTAATTGATAGAAAAATTTAAGTACCTTAGGTATATCTATCAGCACTTATTTACGATTAGTAAATACCAGTACTTACTTACTTTACAAAACTTCCAATTCAGTTATTTAAATTGAAATTTTAAAATGAATTCTTATTAACTTTTTAAAAACCTAAAAAATGCATTCTACTTTATTAAAATTCTTTGTAAAGATTATGATATGAATGTTAAAATTAAATTATATAATATTTTTTTCTATTATAGGAATCTGAAATTGGACAACGTTATGATATAAGTTTGTATGTTCAATATTCAAGTTTTCTGCAACAAATAATTGATGAAAAGGTGTCCATTTTCTGTACCAAAAGCCTCGTCGATGATAAATTAATGCAAAAGTATGAATATATGCTCATATCTTTTAAATAAGAAAAGATATTAGGTACCTAATAATATCACTCTTTTTTATCCTAGAAATGAACAAATTGATACAATTCCTAAAGAAAATTCTCGTCAGGGAAGAAAGCTAAAGGATGGCGGAGTTTCAAAACCTTCAATTAAATCAGCTTCGAAAGTAGGTGAAGCTTGGATGGAAATATTTTCTGGAAAAAATCCAACTCCCAAATCTAAAAAAGTAACCCCGATAATGGTAGGCGAAGATATTACACTTCTTATATCAACTGGAGTTCATCGTAAGTTTTTAATTTTAATTTTAAACGAAACTTTGATAAAAAATGGTTTGAAATCTTAATTTTATAGGTGGTTATGATGCTCGTGTTGTAAATTGTACAGCTCACGATGGTTCTCGAGGTTTGAATTTGAATAAATTATATCCTTTGTGAATCACTTATAATTTTTAAAAATTTTAGGTGGAAATGATGGATTTAGGTAAACTAAAAATCAAATTTCAGGATAAGTTTCGTAAATTAGTACCTAGTTGTGTTGTATTATGAAATTATCAATACGTTTTAATATTTTTTTTCAATGCCACTAGATCTCAAACAATTTTAGGTAAATAAAATTACCAATATTTATATTACCTACATTACTAAAGATCATAACTTTAAACTTTACATAAAACAAACTTACCAGAAATATTTTTCCTGAATAATTTTTAGATTCAGCTGGCTGTACAGTGGATAAAATATTAGTGCCGAACTTTCGTAGACGAAGACTTCCAATTGAAAATAGAAATAAAGTGAATAAATTTGAATTTGATGCCTTGTTAACTTGTTAACTTGTTGATAATTTTTAATTTAACTTGACTTTTAATTTAGATTTCGACTTTGCATTTTGCATCATTTCAAGCATTTAAATTTCCAGAAAGAGACCACCTACATTTAAAATGCACTGTAGCATTTTGTCAAGGACCATGTCCTCAAGAAAGTTGTGTCTCAGGGAAAAATCATTTCGGGGTAATTTTTTTATAAAAATTATAAAAATAGTAATGTCATGATTTCTAATATTTTTTTCTTGTAGAGTTGGAAAGACAAATATGGGCGAATTGCAGATGTATTGCTGGACACAACTGAAGTTGTGAATTCTATTTTGATTATTGCACCAGATCTTGAAGATGTTAATCCAGGTACATTTAAGACTTATAATATACCTAGGTAC
Source organism: Nanhermannia cf. coronata Gr-Ori-00579 (assembly GCA_034699045.1). NCBI lineage: Eukaryota > Metazoa > Arthropoda > Arachnida > Sarcoptiformes > Nanhermanniidae > Nanhermannia > Nanhermannia cf. coronata Gr-Ori-00579. The sequence goes on along the minus strand of JAQIXA010002807.1, from coordinate 3,961 downwards.
AAAATGTTTTAAAAAGAAAAGCAAAATACTGAAATTCAATTGGTCATTTTAAGATTGTGGAAAAAATTCTAAATAACTTAACTTGAAATATAACCTCAGTCCTCAGGGAACTCCGAATTCAGAATGAAATCCGAAAATATATTTGTTAGAAATCAAAAAAGTCGATTTAACGATCCTGTACCTGTCTGTTTTCAGTTAGAATTAGGGAAATAGTACCCTACCATTTTAACAAAGTTTTTTTTAAATGTCAAGCCAAACTAAAAAAATCTCTTGATAAGCCTTTACTTATGTCATAGGTAAATTCTAAATTAAAATTTTACTCAAAAATTATTGTTTACGTTATGCTACTTAACCACATAAGGACTTAGAAAACTGCATAAAAATACTAAATTCCTATTTGCAGAAAATTCTGTTCCAGAATTGTTCTTTGTATTTTCACTACCTACTGTTTAGGGTGCTTATTCTTAAAAATAATCTTTACTCTTTTTGCCTGTGACCGGTTGCATGTTAGTATAGTATGATTTTATTTTCATTTACCTACCTATATGGTAGTTAGAAGGACATTTTTTTGTGATTTACGATAACGAGTTCACTTACCTATTTTGATTTTTAAAACTTGTGTAAAAGAAAAATGCATTTTTCTAAACTTGAAAAATGAAATTCTTGTTTCATTTGTCATGCAAGGCTTTTATTCGCAAATAATCTTTATCAAATGTCTAGATAGATAGCAAAGTGTAAAATGACATTTTATACATTATAAGACCTTGTCTAAGAGTATTCATGTTGTGATTATGATAAAATGCACGTTTTTATGAGTGTCATTTTAGATTTATCTTTTTTTAAATTACATTGCACAATATTTTCTAAATTGAGGCATTTTTTTAAAAATTGAATTAATTACAACTATTTTTAGATATTTGAAAATAAATAGTACCTATAAGATATTTGAAAATATAGGATAGTACTTATAAATGAACACCTAACCTATTTTTATATGTTATCTATTTTAAAGATTTCAACTACCTAAATAAATTAGAGGATCATTATAATTACTAGGAATATCTTAAATCTTAAAATTTTTTTGAAAGCATTGAACTTTCGTAGAGTGTAATACTTAGGTTTGGAAAGACTTCCTATTCAAATTAACAATGAGTCTATTCGATTTCCGAAATAGTTTGATCGATTGATCTATTATAAAATTGATATTATTATTAAGCAATAAGAGATATCAAAATCAAAATTATCTTGCATATCTAATGCAAAATGAATCCTACTCAATATGTAATAACTAGTTATTTACTACTACTGATACAATGCATTAAGATTTGTCGAAACATTCTATCAATATGAAATGCATTTTGATTTTGAAATAAATGACTTTGACTTTTACAGATTAATAACAGGAATATTATATTTTTATACTCCACAGGCGGTGGTCATCATTATGCAGATTCAGGTTTTGGAGTCTCAGGATCGGCCTATTCAAATAGTAATCCGGTTGCAGCAACTGGAGAACCTCAACAACAACAACCAACGAAATCGACAGGTCGAGGTTTTAGCGATCAATCAAGTTCAAGTTCTTCGATTTCTTCATCACCGCCTATTGCTCCAGCTTTTCGACTTGGTCGACAATCTTTACCACCGACTGGTGATGGCAAAACTCATCCACATTCAAACCGACAACAATCACTCTACGGGAGTTCTCAACAAATTCCATTAGAGTCAAATAATAACGTTTGTATATCTCCTGGTACAGTTATTCTATCTCTGGTAATTTATATTTTCTAATTTATACGAGTATACTGCATGGTCATTTGCAAAAATATTAATTATTAATTTGATTTCTATTTTTGTATAGGTTATATTTGGAGTAATTTTAATTATAAGTGCTACTGTAACTTTATGGATTGCATTGAAAAGGTCAGAAGAACGAAGATTTTCGCAATATGGACAAAAACATCATAGCATCTTTCCACCAGCTGCTCCATCATCTTATTATAGATTTAGCCATTGGTAGTTACAATTACAATATCAGTATAGAATAGGCAAAAGAGTCAAAATTTTTATTAAGTTTATCAATTTTGGGGGATGTATTAGTTTAGTAAGGTATATCGTAATATGCCTATAGTTAATTTTAGTTTAATCATATAGATAAGTACCTAATTAATTAAGTTTATTAATTTATATTTTGCCATTATTTTTGGATTCATTTCAAAATATATGAATGACCATTACCACAAATGTATTAATTAATAGTAATAAGTATAATATACTTTATGTATGGGGCAGCAAAAAGCTAATTTTTTGTTTATTTTGTGTAAATATAACTGATCTTTATGTGCATTTTTTATTGGAAGTGGTTTTTTTCAGATTTTATAATACTTATTTAGGTAATTCTTAAGTTAAATAAGCCAAAGATAAAGTATTTTGTTATTTGTATTTTATATTTTATTTATTAATATGCATTATTTTATACCAGTAGATATAGGTAGGTATATAAAATTGTTTTTTAAGCTCTCTTATTTGTTGACAATTAAGATTAAGCTTACTATACCAAAGGTTCCATTGTGATTTTTAAACTTAATGTTTTATATCAAAAAGTATTGATGTGAAATGTTACATTTTCTCATTTGAATATACCATAAGTACCTAATCATAAGTAATTTATTTGTTGTGTTATATATTTTATTTAACTGTAATTGGTAATGGGTTATTTATCCAATGTATGTAGTTTTATATTGAAATGAAATAAACGTATTTAAATTGAATTGACCATAAGTGTTTCTCTCGAAATTTTAATCAACTTTTTGACATTCATGAGTCGAGAGTAGAGTTATAGGATCCATCGGCACAAAATTTTATTCAAATAGGCATGTGAATGTGAATCACAAGACAAGCCTACAAATTAATTGTATGTACATAAGTATGTATAAACCGTTAATTTTTCAATTTCCCAAATATAAAACTTTGAAGATTCACTTTCAGTTCAAAGACATCCATAAAACTTGTAGGATACTACTAGATACCTCGGTATTGATATCTCTTTGAAAGGAAAATTTACTTTAAAAAAAGTATTACCTACTTCCTGTTTGAAAAAACTAGTGGAATTCGGCCTATTCTTTCTCATGTGGCAAGTGTACAAAGGATCCGAAAAACAACTAACTTGATAAATAATAGCCAATTGAATTAGCTTAGAGCTGAGAATCTTGAGAATCTGTTCAGATACCTAGAGACTAATCTTAAAAGATAATGAAAATCTTTACCTTCTGTCTTACACGCTTTACAAGCAAATATAAATCTCAGCCAGGTTAATTATATTTACTCTATCGTAAAACCAATAGGAGTTTGTATTTTACAATTGCTTTGCTTCAGAACAACTTGTAGTATAGTAGATAAAATTAAAAGTGAGAAATAATAAATTTTTCTTACAAGAAATGGATACCTAACTACCTATTACCTATTCGAACATTTCTTTCGAAAAACTTGACTTTAGCTAATTTTTTGCATGCTCTAGATTCTACATGCTTTTACATTTTAGAAGGGATCATTTTAGGTTCAGGTATAGGAAGACAGCATTTGATTTGGAAAAAATTCTTAAAAATGTCTCAAAATTTTTTAGCTAAGAATATTTATGCTATTATCTAACTATTATCTAATTTGTATATAAGATTCTCAATTTTTCAAAAAAAAATTAGCGAAAGATCTACATATTATACCGTATCCGGGGCTTAGGTCCAAAACATTAAGGTCCAAACCATAAGGTCCAAACCATAAGGTCCAAACTTTAAGGTCCAAACTTTAAGGTCCAAACTTTTAGGTCCAAACCATAAGGTCCAAACTTTAAGGTCCAAACCATAAGGTCCAATCCATAAGGTCCAAACATTTAGGTCCAAAATAATGTAATACTCTTGTATTAGGATATTTAGCACTATCAGTGATCAGATAACTTACTGTTAAAAAT
>JAQIXA010002806.1:0-16206 GCA_034699045.1 Nanhermannia cf. coronata Gr-Ori-00579 | reverse complement strand
AAAATTTGAGGATAAAAGAGCACTTTTTTAGAATAAAAAAGCACAAAAAAGCACTTTTTCAAAAGTGAAAAGGCATCGATTTCAAATTTTAAAAAGCACTTTTTTGGGGACCTTAAATGATTCTTTGGGGTCCCAATTCCCCAATACTTTGGGGTCCTAATGTTAGAAATTTAAAAGTTTTGGATTATTTTGATAGAATTTAGCTTTGAAAAATGAGATTTTGGGCTCAATTTAGATATTTATTGAATTTTTTTCAAAACTGAATACCTACATATAATCCAGGGCAGAATGACTAGACTGGTTATTATATATGTAATAGGTTTCTGAGGCAAGCAAAATCTTTCCAATTATTTTCGAAATGTTGGTCGATATTTTCTAAGTTGTTCAAAATGACCTTAAACACAAAGATGTTAAGCTTTTAGTTTAGGTCAGGTTACATTAGGTCTAATTATACCTAACATGACGCAATCAGGCCTCGTATTTATACATTTTAGGTCATTTTGAACAACTTTGAAGAAATCGACAAACAAAATATCTCAGATTTGCTTGCAGAAACCAGCATAGTCAGAATTTAGATACTTGACTTTGAAAAGACCCTGTATATCAGGACTATGTATGTAGTATATTAGCCGGTATTTTTCGAAGCCAAAAAAATCCAAAGAACTCTCGGTTTAATTTATTATTATCTTGAATTGGAGTAAAAAAAATTACTTCCAGATTAAAACAGAATAAAAAAAGGAAAAACTTTTGAAACTTTTTTTTATTTCTCTATTACTTACATTACATAATATTATACTTACCAACCATGTATACATTTTGTAGAAGATATAAATTACGATAATATAGCCTACTTAGAACCAGGGTTGGCTAAAATTGATTTCATCCAGCAACCTGGCAAAAATTATCAAAATGGTCATGGCCCAAATTGACTAAAATGGCCAAAACTATGATCTACTAAATCAAGATATCCAGTATAAATAGCCGTATTTAGTAAATAATTTTGATTTTTGATAGAATTTGAAATAAATAATTGGAAATTGAACGATAAAAATGAATATAATCCTATATTTATATTTGGAAATTTGCATTTTGGTCGGTCAGTAAATGTGACCCTTAGCCAACTATTTTGACCATTTCCTCTAACCCTATTTTAGCCAACCTTGCTTATACCGTCTCATACAATCTGACCCATACAAGATATGCATTGCAGTTTAAACTATATAATTATATTTTATTATATAACTTTCTTTGATCCCTTATAGAGAAATTTTATCCTTGAAAATTGAAACAAGTATGAAAAGCTTCTTCTTATTATGCTGATTTTATGCTCACAAATAAATTTATGAAATTTTAAGAAAATTGCCAAAATTTTTAAGCTTTCATAAATCTCTCATTATTATTATGAATCATAAGAGTACAACTTTCACTTTCCAGTAAGCTATATACATTACAATATATGGTAAGAGAAATGTAAGTAAAGTTCCAAAAAAGTGGGTTAATTGGCATTTAAAATTAAGACTTGATTCTCTCGTCCTCTTATTGAATTAACAGGTGACATTTAAAATTTCATTTCTTGCAAGCAAGAGTTATTAATTAATAGAAAACTCGAACAGATTTCCATAAATATGAGTTTTATGAACATACACAGACTATATACTGTGATAATAGAATTACAAGATACCTATAGTAGGTACTACACTGATATAAAAGACAAATAGTGGTATTTTTTACCATATTTCAATTCTGAAATCCTAGGATTCATAATTCATACAGAAATTTAGATTTAGATAAACTAGGATTTCAAATTGAAAGATACGAATTGTTAAAGGCTTCGATTTAATTTCATCCCTAATTTGGTTGAATTTACTCCAATATTTTTGATCCAACTTTAGTCCTGTATGAAATTAACCCACAAGTATTTTTAGTATACGAGTAGTTTAGGTTAGGATTTTTTAAAAAATTTGGATAAATTTCATATAGTGGTATGTATATTTATACCAAAAATATAGGGGAAAATTCAACCAAAACCAAAATAGGGATTTAAGATTATATCGAAACGATATAGTGTACTCGGTACTGCGACAACTGATCCAAAAACCAAATGGTCCAACGACACTTGATCCAATCCTTTAATAGATATTTCGATTTGTTTAGAGATTATTGAAAGTTTATAAAATATTTAGGTAATTACCTTAGAATAGACAAAAACTATGTAAAATGGTCAGATTTTATATCATTTATATTTTGGACCAGTTGTCGTTGGATCAGTTGTCGTTTGACCAAGTGTCGTTGGACCAGTTGGTTTTTGGATTAGTTGTCGTACAATCGTGTACTCAGATTTCAGATTCATAAATAATTCATACAATATGTAATACATTAATTCATACAGTAATCAGATGGACGAAAACTGGGATTTCAAATTGAAAATTACTATGCGAATACCACACTTTGTAAAATTGAGATTTTAAGGCAAAATCATAATTAAAATTTTCTCCGAGATTTTGTGAGGCAGAAAGAATCTTGAGATTTGCATTCAAAAAAGAGAAAATTAGATGAGGCCCGAGAGATTACAAGTTTCCATTCTTTTCTATCTAATTAATACAGCTTAATCTCATTATAACGTCCCTCATTGGGAATTAAACACGTTTTCCCCCCCTTTAATTAATCTCCTATAATGATATACCTACATATGCCTACTCTTTTTAAAATATTATGCTCGTACAAGACAAAATCTTTGATGTCAAATATCCTTGTGAAAAAAGTTAAGAAATTTGAACATTTTATTCAAATTGAATAACTTTTACAAGTAAAGTAATGGACATTTATTCATATTTTTTAGTTACACATCTATTTACTTGTAAAGTTAGAGTCAAAATTTGATTTTTCAGAGTTGAATTACAGTAACTAAACTATATATAGCTATGCAGACTTCAGATACTAACCGAGTATCTGTAGGATCTCTATGTTTATAATATAAAAATACTAGAGAATCGGTATTAAAAATATTTTTAGAAAACAGGTATGATAGTGAGAGTCGATGGGCCCTTTCGTCGGGTCGTCCCCTTCAAGTTCACAGTTTTCGATACATTTTCGGCCACGTAAGGGTCGAGGTCAAAATAAAAGTAGCCCATGTAATCATCCGCTGACCAATAGTCTTCATCGAAAATCCTGAACACGATTGTCTATATAAATATTAGTCAAAAATTATTTCCTATTTTATAAAATTAATCAAGTTCAGTTCAGAAATAGATTAACTCAAATGATAAACAGATAAACTGATTAAGAATTAGCTAACTTTGGGCGACAATTTTAGAAAAATGTAGAACCTGACCAGGACCAGTCACTTACCATGCCTTTTCCAGGTTGATATAGAGGGAATTCGATGATATCGGGCCACTCGGCGTCCTGGACATTGTCGATCACACCGGTTTTGTGAAGAAAAGTTGTTCCAGCCTTCCCTGGTATCAGGTACTCACAATCAACGTAAGGATCTCCCATATTTCCTGGAAAAGTATCACTCATCTCCAGATTACTAAAATAAAAAGACAAAGATTTTATTCCCTATTTCCTCAAGTAATTTGATATCTTAATTACTTTGCTCTGATTTTGAACTTGATCGGCGATGTCTTGGAGATGATAACTGAGGCCTTGCTCGGCCGCCCTTGCTCGTTTAAGACTGTCAAGGTCTCTTGACCCCCCTCCTCCATAAACGTGTCAAAATCCAAAAATCCAAATGTTTTACCAATTATTGTGGATCTATCATATGCAGTAAAATACAATCTCTGTTAATAATCAAACAAAATTTTTATTTTAATCATTTAAAATTTATTAGTAAAAATATAAATGAGCCAAATATTTCCTTTCAATAATTAATTTGATAAGTAGGTACATATTGGATCATTTCAATTTTGTATTTTGATAATTGGATACCTGGATATTTCCTTTGACCCACTGTAAGTGAAAAGTGTCCATATTAAGGGTTGATCCAATCAATTCCTCGACCCTTTGAGGACCTTGTTCAAATCCTTCTGTGAGGTAGATCATAACAAAAGGACGATAATGTTCATCTGTCGATACAAGGTTTCTAAAATATTAGTTAAAATTATAAAATTACAGTATTTAAGGTATGTTTCCTTGTAGAAAATTCTAACAAGACCATATCCTTATATTATTACATTACTTACTACTTACTTACTTGCTTACATATATTATCTAAATATATGTTGCACAGTTAGTATAAGAAAATTTTTAAGATTCAAAAAAATTACTTGGTCACGACTGTGAATGTAATATTTTCCGGTTTTTGTCCAAATCCAAATCCATGTCCATAGACCACTCCAAGAAATAGTACAAAAAAAGCCAAAAGAGTCATTTTCTGTATCAAAATTGCTGAAAAAAATTATTTAAAATATTAAAACTAGGCAGGTAGGTACTGAGGATCCTGAGTACAGACACTTTATTAAATCTGAAAACTAATGCTAAAGGATTTAAAGCTAAAATGTCATTTTATACTTGTAGATCTAGATACCTTACTTACTTTGCTTATTTAATTACATTTCTTGCCAAATAAGACAGTTAAACGTAATAAATGAAAATGTCTGAATTTGCAAAGTTGTGAAATTTCGGCATTTTTGAGTCAATTGCCTTGCCTATAATCTATAATACATACTATCAAAATCTAATAAATTTTAATGGAACTTTTAAATACTTAAAGTAAATAAAATCAATATTATATCAATAACACTCTAATTAGCTAATTTTATGATGATTATGCCATATACCTGCTTTATAATACGGATATTAGGACACTTATCTTTGTTAGGTAATAGTACCCTACCCTACCTAATAATAGTTTTATTAATACTAAAATTGGTGCTTAAATCCTTAAATCCTATAAAGTAATACTACAGAATACTAGTACTATTATTATATTCTACCTACTAAGAAAGTTAGATATTAGAATTAGACTAGTACCCTACTTACCTATTTCTAATCTAAAATCTAAAATACTATAAGATTTATAAAAACTAACAGACTAATTTTAAAAAATAAAAACTTAAGAACCTTTAATAGCCTTATCAATAAACATGGATAAGTTAAAGAGTATAAAAAGAATATTTTATTTAGGATATATGTATATTAAAATAATACAAAATTATTTTAACTTTTAATTATTTTAATAATTCCTCTCCATTAATCTCACGATTCATAAAATAATCGCCATTTCAAGTCCCAAGTCCCATGTCAAATCCCTTCCCTCATGCCCATTACAACATTTTCGAGGTTTTTATTTCTCAAGTTAAATCCCCTCAATCTCCCTCAAATAAATAGCAACTTTTGCTGAAAATAGCAAAAAAAAATTAAGTTGATTAGTTAAAAATACATACCACTGGCATTATCCCATCTTTCTCCTTATTTATTGAATTTAATATTATTACCTATAGGAAACCATTAATTTATCTAAATTGACATAAATATCTTGGTTTGTCAATCATGGTCCATGTTGCATGGCATGGTAAGTTTAAGGCAAGTGGGTTTCAATAATTGGTCCACAATTTGCTGTTCTAACTAAATCTCTGGAAAACATTACACACTTAAAACAGCCTAAAAATATTGAAAAATATAAAAAAAAATATTAAAAGTAATTAAATAAATGATTAGTTGTTAATAATACTTAGGTATCTAGTCTAATAGTGTATTAGATACTTAAATAAATACAATTATAAAAAGCTTTAAGCTAATCTTAAGCTCTCCAAAATCTTATCCATTAGGTACCTATTGCTACAATTATTTAATCAACTTAATTATCTCTAATTCACTAATGGTAAGTAATCAATTCACAACAACAGTAGAAACTTTATTCTTCTTTTTCATAATTCTCATTTTTTTGCTTTTAATAAAACATAACTCAATAGAAATCATTTATTCTTTTTCGATCAAATCATAAATGTAATATCAAATCATAATATTAAGTAGATATTGGGATTAAAAGTTTTTTTTTTGAAATAATAGGTATACTTTAAATATAAATCAGATCATATTAAATCATAATTTTTTTTAGTAAGTAGTAAGTACTGGGATAGATAGAAAGTTTCTTTTGACTTTTAAATAATTCTTATACAAAACGAACATTATCTTTTTTTTTTTTTTTACTTAGGTATAAATTATTAAAATTCCAATATTCTTTTAATGTAGAAAAAGGAATACGTAGTATCTTGTTAATATAAACTTCACTCTTCTCCACACCACCTTCAACACCAAACCCCCACCACCAACATTCTAATCATCTCTGTCATCTCTTCGTCTTCCCCCCTGAGGAAAATTCAACAAAATTATACAACAAAAACCTTCGACCTTCACCTTTCATCAGCGCTCAATCATCTCAAATCAAATCTCTATATTTTTTTCGTTAATCTCAATGTCCATCAAATCAGATCAGAACTTTCCGTTCAAAAAGCATTGCTCATTTCGTTTCTCATTTCACGAATCAATCCGCAACTCTTTCTCTTTTAAAACATACTAATAATAACAAGTCTGAAAATAATTTTAACGAGGTATGTACTAATATGTTCTAAATAATTATATTATATTATATGTACCACCAACACAATGGCATTGCTTTTGAGCAAATTAAAATATGTAGGTTAATAAATAGCAAACAAAAATAAAAGAATATTACTTATAATTCTTCAAACTCTATATAGAGAATATTGAATACATGGTAGTTAAGTATTTGAGTGCTTTTTTAAAAAAGGTTACGTGTACAAGATGAGTTACTTAATTATGTAAAAATGGTAAAAAATAATTGAACTTTACCTTTCGATCATCACTCTTGTTGTTACAATCTCGGCTAATGTGCCTATTAATAATAAAAAAAAAGGTCTTATATAATTATATTATTATTTATCACTATTTAGTAGATGCATTAGGTATTATAAGGATACTTACCCAGCTTCACCACACGAGTAACACTTTATGTCACGACCTCCACCACGTCCTGAATCTCGACGATCACCATCTGGACAATTACGAGCCATATGCCCAGGCTTCTTGCAATTATAACAAGCAGCTAAATAAGAGAAATATAATATAAATATAAAGAGATTAATATCTAATAAATACCCATTTTATTATTTATTTTCTATCTTATGCTTATGCTTACGTTCATCACTTGGGTTGCTACAATCACGAGCCAAATGGCCAGTACCATCGCACTATAAAAATGAAAGCTTTTACTTTAAAAACCTTTATGATTTACATTGATTAATACTACCTTATAGCAGCGATCTTCTTCCTGGCAGTCTCTTGCGAAATGTCCGAAACGCTAATAGTATAAAATTGTCAAATTAATCACCTCTTGCTTATCCTTATCAATAAAAATAAATAAAAATGAGTTTTACATTGCACTTAAAGCACTTGTCACGAGACTGTCGGCCACCATCTCGATCATCCCTACGACCATAACCTCCACGGTCTCCACGATCATAATATCGATTTCCACCTCCACCTCCACCACCACCACCTGTAAAATAACCAAAGTTAAAAGATATTTGACATTTGACAATAATTTTGATTATAAAATAGGTAGTTAATAAGTATTTTGTGATAAACAATACCTCGATAATCATCCCGACCATTACGCTCACGATCACTACGCTCACGTCGATTTTCAGTACATTCTCGAGCGAAATCTGTATAACATAAACAAAAACATTATTATATAAGCCATTGATTAGTATTTAGGATTAGCATCGTTAAAGTTTTTATTTGTATTTTAAACAAATTATTTTTACAAAATTATAAAAACTTACGCCCAGAACGATTGCAGTTATAACATGCCGAAGAACTCATGTTTAAGCAACTAATCTCCTTTTACTAGACCTACAAAATAAAAAAAAATAAAAAAATATATTATCATCAGTAAAATAGAATCAAACTCAAGGCAAACAAACCCAACTGAAATCAATCGATAAAAAAAACCATCTTGTATATTATTTTTTAATAGTAGGGAGGTTCTTGATTCTTATACCCTTATCTTAAATTGTAATAATATGAATAATATTCTACTGTCTATCTTACTATAGCCAAAAATTGTTTTAATTAAAAAAAATTATCATCCAGTGCAAAATAGTTATTGCTCAACATAAGTTATTTAATGTAATGAAAGTCAGTAGGTATAAATGTAAACAAATTACTCGTATTACATGCATAAATAGGTATATTGATATATGATCCTACCTAATATGATATTTGATTTCTGTCAGAAATAATATTTATTTTATTTTGTATGGCTTATGGCTTATGTATGACATTGACATGAATTGAATGAGCAATATTTTATCAATCATCATCAAACTCGAGCATAAATTATAAATATAAAATATACGTAGAAAAGTAGGTATTTAATAAATAGAAATCTGGTAAGCTTTACAATACAATTTTAAATGGACAATCCAAATCCAAATCTAAAATCTAAATCTAAAATAAATCTAAATTATAATTATAATTATAATGAATTAGTGGCAATTAATTATAATGTAGGTAACTCCATTACATTACTCATATTCATATGTAACTACATTAGTTTAGTTTAAAAAGGATAAAATTAGTAAAATGACATTCCTTTATGCATTGCATTGCTGTTCTTATTTATGAGTTCACTGCACTGCACTGCACTAATATTGAGTGCCTACTTTATAACTAAGGTACTAGGTATGTATAACTTGTAAATTGAATAGTTAATGGTACCCTATACCTATTATATAGTTGTTAAATTTGCAGTCCTTTGTCTAGTATAGGTATAGAGTATAGGTACAGGATAGGCATATTAGGTAGGGTCAAAGCTATAAAGTTAGGTCTGTCTGGCCCGATGCAGACATACAGTCTGGGTCTGAAAAATCCCAGACAGCCTCTAAAAAAGCTTAAAAACCTTAAATTAGACAAAAAATGACCATCAGGTTCACTTAAAGGGTCCTAAATGCACCTAAAATTACCTGTAGATCTGCTAAATGCCTTCGAAAATGACTAATTTTTAAGCCTTTTAAGATTTAAGTCTGAATAATTAAGTCTTTAATGTTAAGGGATCGGCACTTTTTATAAGCTAGACAGTAAGGCGTCTGGCCTCAAAAACCGTGGAAAAAAGTCAAAAATCTTGGTTTTTTACCATCATCGAGGATTGGGCAAGTGTTGACCATGACATGGTCACTTGTCCAAGCTACAATGTCAATTAAATGACCAATAATTAAGGCCACTTTTAAAATAAAAAAAAGCCGATTTTTCATCGATGATTTCTATATCTATTTAATATCTGTAAATGTGATGATGGTGGTGTATATTTTAGCAAAATGACTTACCTCACTGGGTGCAGAAGACAGAGAGCAAGAGGATGACAAAGTAGACGATGGTCAATTGGGTCAATTGTCCAAAAGTGGGCCAGTCAGACAAGAGAAAATAATTTGGTGGTCCAATTTTGAGCCAAGAAAAAGCAGAAGAGAGAGAGAGAGAGAAAAAAAACTCAAATTCGTGGGTAAAAAATTTTCTGAGAATTTTTGAGAGGCTTCCATCTGCCTGCCTGACATTTCAAACTCAAACTAAAAAAAATAGCAAAAAAATCAAAAATTGAATCGTGTAAGATTTTTAATTACAATTAAAATAAAAGGTCAATTATAATTGACCTTTTTTCGTCACCACCTATACCTATACCACTAGGACAAGGACCAGGTGGACATCATCAATTTAGCAAAATTTGAAGAAATGGTTAATTTTTTACTTTAACTTTAGCTGTCATTTTTGTCCCACATTTACTTAATCACCTTTTAATTTGCCAAATAAAATATTTATTATTTAATCATCTTGAATTAATGGGACATTAATGGTAAGTACAGTCAAATATCTTTATAACGACACTAAGGATAAGATGATATAAAATAGATTAGTGTTATAATGAGGTTGTTGACGTTATACGAAGGGTTCTCTTAATTTTAAACTGTCGCATCGTATCGTTAATCGTTAGATTCGTTAGGTACTTATTTAATTATTTATCAATTTAGTAGGGGTAGTACTTATTCTTAATTGATGGGGCTTTATAAAGGATCATTTTGACATAATGAGGGTAGCAATGTGAATGACGTTATAACGAAACTATACTGTAATGCAGTTTACTGACATTAATTTACCTATAATTTATAAATATAAATAGGTGATCAATCAATATTTGATAGTTAACTCAACTCAAGTACTTTTATAATATTTATTTTATTTATTTTTAGGTTTTCGAATCATCAACATTTTGAAGAAATAAATAATGGATGAGATGATGGAATAATAATATTATGGATTTACACTTGATTTAAATGATGGAATTATCGAATTGATGATCGCTGGATAAGATCTCATGCATTTTGTGGAATTTGGGTTATTCAGGTAGTTTTTATATTTTATGTTAGAGTTTAGTATTAATCAATAATTTGTTTTTATATATTTTTAGAATCAGCATCACTTACTACATTTACTTTGAAGATTGACTTTTGGCATTTTATTTTCTACTACTACAACAAATAACCATTCATAATCATTTTATACTTCTACATCACATCTACATCACATCATAATATAACGTAGTATACATAACGAGAGCTCAGGAATTCGGTTGTGATCCTTTTTCTATTTTTGTATACCTTCATGAAATTGAAATCAAGTAATTAGAAATTAGAGAAGCTATGGATAAAAATTCTGGTGGTGGTGAAAGTACATCACTCTATCATCCTCCACCTGGAGCTAATAATAATTCAAACACTGCTCCCCCTGATAACTCTATGGTCTTTTGGAAAAAGAATAGTAAAACTGTGCCTGGAAGGTGAGCAATTTTTTTAAATCATTTATGTGTTTGTTTGTGGTTTGTGTTTATAAACGAATAATTGGTCTAAATATTAATTATGTAATCGAATGTAAAATAAATGAATAAGAACCATGATTTGGGATATTTTTAGACCAAGTGCTGCTCAAAAGGATTCTTCATGGACAAATAAAGTCATCAAAAATAGTGTAGGTGGTGGTGGAAGTGAAGTTTCATTTCAAGAATACCAAAATAGTGTTGAAGATGCCTGGGACCCTGATGTTGATGACTTTGTCATGTCATCTGGTAATTACTTGACATTTTTTTTACATATAATAAAGTATTTTATTCTCTTAAATTATATTTATAAAATCTATCATGCTGCTACTCTTAGCATCAAAGTCCTCAGTCCTTCCTTTATATAATTCCCCACTTCTAACTATAAATATAATTAAATTATTATGATTAGAAAACGATAATCTACTAAAATGGTACACACACGAACATCTGATTCGTATACAATTTCTGCTTTAAATGGAAAAAATATTATTGAAATTATAGAATAATTTTAAAAGTATTTCATATAAATATCTATAATGATGATCTGATTTTTGAATGTTGTCTCTTTTTATTATATTTTCGCCTTTTTAACTTTTTTTTGATATAGATGTGAAGTATAGTAAGAAGCTAGCCCAATCGAGTGCTTTATCTGTTATCAACTCTCATAGAATTGGTAAATCTACTCCACCACCACCACCAACACCAACTGCTGGATCTAGTGTACCTCAACATTTAATTTCAGTTCATCCTGAGATCCATCAGCATCAGCAAAGTCAGAGTCTCAATAATCAAGGTCCAGCATCACCATCACGAACATCTGGTTCGTATACAATTTCTGCTTTAAATGGAAAAAAACATTGTAGAAATTGTAGAAAATAATTAACAAGTCACCACCCTAGTAGAATTCACAATTAGGTCTTTTATTTTATTATTATTATTTTGAAGATACTTTACCCAATTACCTACCTATTTTTCCCTTCTTGTTGTCTTGTATTTTCTTAACCTGTTTGTTTTTTGTCATTTGTCGCTTGGCTTCTTCATTTATTTCTATTATCTAATTTTATTCTTCACTTTTTGTTGTGTCTATCTTTTTATTTTAATATTATAATATGTATGGTTCTGCGACAACTGATCCAAAAACCAACTGGTCCAACGTCACTTGGTCCAACGACAACTGATCCAATGACAGTTGACAACGACAAATGATCCAAAATATAAATGATTTAAAATCTGACCTTTTTTGAAAGTTTTTGTCTATTCTAAGGTAAGTATCCTAATTATTTTATAAACTTTCAATAATCTCTAAACAAATCGAACCTTAGAATAGACAAAAACTTTTAAAAAAGGTCAGATTTTATATCATTTATATTTTGGATCAGTTGTCGTTGTCATTGGATCAGTTGTCGTTGGATCAGTTGGCGCAGTACCTTTGATTAGGAGTTTAAAAAAAATTAAATCAATTTCATGCAGGGCTAAAGTTAGATCAAAAACATAAGGATAAATTCAACCGAAATAGGGATGAAATTAAACTCAAGTCATAAAGTAGCCCAAATTTCATAAAATTTGAAAAATTTTTTGATCTGTTTAGTTAGACGAGTACTTTTTCGAAAATTTGTGATTTTTGATGCCGTTTCAATGTTATTTGATTCAAAAATTGTAAAATTTGTATTTTCATAGATCATTTAGTTTTGTTGGATTTTTTTAGTCATATTTGTTGATTCGAAGCAATGTTTTATCTCTGGAAAATGGTCATTTGACCTTGACATATGTCGAAAAATTGACCAAAAGTTCAAATATCGGGCTAAACAGAATTTACAGGGGGTGTTCAAATAGTCCCAAGTTTGGTGTCAAAATTTATCTCTCCTTGTGTCTGTCCTCGAGTTGGAATATATATGGTGTCATAGTAGATTTGGAGGAAGATTTTGAACTTGAAGTAATTTGGAATCCAAATTTTGGATAACCCATTTTGATTTATTTCTCCCAAAATTTACCCCATATTTGACCTCTTGGCCAATTTTTGGGGCATTTGTCAAATGTCCATTTTCCAGAGATGAATCATTGTTTTGGATCAAAACATATAATATATTTATGACTACAATTTTAATGATAAAAATCCGAAATCTTAAATATAAAAAGGAATTAGGTACACTTTATTTATTACGAAGTCTTCATGTAATTTATGAAAATAGATTTACAATTTTTGACTCGAATAACTTTTAAACGGCATCAAAAAACATAGAAATTATCTAAAAAGTACCCTACTCTAAATAACTAAACAGATTAATAATTCCAAAATTTTAAGAAATTTGGGTTATACTTTATGCCTTGAGTTTAATTACCTCCCTATTTCGGTTGAATTTACTCATATATTTTAGGTCTAACTTTACCCTTCGATGAAATTAATTCAAATTTTTTTTAGTTTAGTTTAGTTTAGTTTAGTATGAATCGATGAAGTAGGAATCTATCTGGATTATGTAAGTACTTATAAATGGCTCTGGTTTAATCTCATCTCTATTTTAGCCAAATTTTACCCCTGTATGAAATTAACCCAAAATATTTCCAAAATCCTAACTAAACCTAAACTAAACTAAAAATATTTTGGGTTACAATGGTAAATTTATACCAAAAATAAAGGTGTAAATTCAACCAAAATAGTCTAAGAAAAATATATTTTCTAGTCAGCCTATGTGGGTGTAGATGAGAATATAATGTACGCTTCGATCGGCTATCAAATGTGGCTCACAGTTCTCATCATCTCACACGTTTATGCAACCGAGGTACAAAAAAATACCTAAAATTGACAAAATTTTTTTAAATTTTGACCCATAATATTCTGTATTTAATAATCCTTAATATTAAATATAGGTTCTAATGATTGTCATGTCTGGTTCAATTTACCACTGTATCGAGACACTGTGCTACCGAGCCTCGGTCGTGATGAGCAAAAGACAATGTGACATGCCACAATTGGACCATGTGTAAGTTCATATTTAAATTCTACTATTACAAACTAGACATTCAAAAATCTCATATATCAGTTATCAGTATAATAACACGCAGAAAACACAGTTTCGAAAATTTATTCGAGTTTTCTTAATATTTATAAATATTTATTAGCCGTTCGTTTGTAAACAAAGATTGACAAAATTAGATCTATTTTTTATTTAGATTGAGTGGATATCTTTTGAAAGCTTATTTGAGAAATATTTTGAATATTTCATTATCCTATTTTTAATCATTCGAGTGAATCGAGCACTTACTGATATAATATAGACATTAGACTTTATGCACTTTGTTTGTCTGTCTGTTTGTCTGTCTGTCTGTTTGTGCTCGGGATAACTCGAAAACGACTGGACCTTTAAATAAATTTCAAATGGAGGACCATTATAGGGTCTAGTTATGCCATTTCGACAAAAATTTCAAATTCGCCCTTCCTTAAGACCCCTTAAGGGCTCCCCATGGTAATCAAATGGGGGAAAATCAAAAATGAAGTTTAAGTGGCTACTGTTTAATGGTTATCGATTCCTATTTGGCATCCATTTGACCCAGAGAAATCCGATAACTTAAACTTGAGATTTTATGAATGCTTTGCTCGCAAAATAACTATTGAAATATTTGAGATTTTTTGTGTTTTTTGGTAGATTGATCAAAAATTGGGCAGCTTTTGAGGCGAAGAATAAGGAGAGTGTGAAGATGGCCCGACCGACGATGTTGCAAGTCGCCCCCATGGGGATGAGTGGAATTGTTGACATTTCAGACAGCGAAAAAAAGGAAAATGGACAAACTGGAACAACACCTGGTAACCAAACTATGTCATAAACACCATTTTTTGTAATCAATTTTTAGAAAAGTGACTTTTTTAACCCCTTTTATATCATTTAAAATCACAGAGATAGATTAGGGATAGTTCAGAAAGATATTAGGAAATACAACATAATCAGTTGATTTTTGACCTAAAATTCTCGTATATCAATTTATCAATTTAACTTTAACTTTAACTTTCACATATATTAGGTATCTTTGGGCTCTAATGGGCTTTTGAACCTTTATATAAGGTTTAACATGCCAAGGCCTGAAAGCCGAATGCATCCTTTGAAAATTCTTAGATTTGCATGTAGCAATAATATTAGCAAAAAAATTTTTAAAATCTGAATTATAAATTTTTCCAATTTTGTCGAAATATTCATATAAATGGAATATTAAATATTTTTTAGATTTTGAGTCTTTTTCTTATTAGAAGTAGTAAAGGATATCTTTGGGTTCTAATGGGCTTTCTGGCCTTTATATGAGGTTTAACACGCAAAGGCCAAGCCGAAGAAGAGTTTTTTTCAAAAGAGAGATAAGAGATTCTTACCTCCATATACTCTAGGTACTAATCTTTAAGATTTCGATTCATAGTTTTAAATCAAGTCCCCTTATGATTCAAATTCTGCATTTTTAAATTATATTTAATCCTGGATTACATTTAGGTAAAAATGAAATTTAAATATGAAATCCAGGATTAAAATAACTGCTACTTATGATTATTAAAGTTAAATCCTGGCTGGATCTTTAAAACTTTTGGGGGCAAAGAAAATATCAGGGAATTTAAATGAAGAAATGTTTAAAATTGATATTTTGAGCTCTTTAAAGGTCAAACTGAACTCACTTTTTTTTCAGAATTATTTGAAATTTTGACCAAATGATTCGGTTTTCATGTCTTTGCATGTAAAACCTCATATAAAGGCTAGAAAGCCCATTAAAAACCAAAGATATCCTTTTACTTTTCAATTAAATTAGGTATACCTACAAATAATAACAATTAGAACACCGAATAAACATTTTAAGAATTTTTGGGTAAAATTTGAGTAAATTTTTGTTAATCTGACTGAAATGTTCAAAATATTTCATAATCTGAACATTTTAATCAAATTTAGATCTGATTTTAATAGATTATTCTAATTTTTTCAAAAGGATATTTTTGGGTTTTAATAGGCTTTTGGGCCTTTGTATGAGTTTTAACATGTAAAGGCCAAAAGTCGAATACTTCCTATAATTAGATTAGGGTAGACATATACCTATTATAAAAGGAGACACAACTTTTTAAGAATTTTTGTCAAAATTTGGGTAAATTTTTTTTGATCTGACTGAAATGTTCAAAATCAAAAATTTATAACAAAAATATAGCAAGGTTTTTTCAAGTTTTTTCAAAAAAATACCTTCGGTCTTTACATGTTAAACCTCATATAAAGGCCAGAACATAATATCAAGAAATATTTGAAATTTTTCTAATTTGCCAAGTTTAATAATGGTATTCTTATCACAATCATTTT
>JAQIXA010002805.1:0-16208 GCA_034699045.1 Nanhermannia cf. coronata Gr-Ori-00579 | reverse complement strand
TGGTAACCTCTGCGGTGCCTATATCGTATTGCGGGCGAATTGCGGGAGTTGCGGATTGCGGGTAGCTTGTATTTACCACCTAATGGTAAGATTTTAAATTAAAAATTGATATAAAAATACTAGTAATAGACAATTTATACTTTTGCCCAATTGTCTAATTATCCAACTGGTAAGACTACTAGCTACGACTACTATAAGTCGAGGAATTATTTTCATATTTTTTTGAGAACTAAAATTTATTTCCTAGCATTCTCAGCTCATCAGAATTCAATTTACAATTTCCAGAAGAGCCTGCTGAACTCTTCTCGAAGAACTTGTACTATGTATACTAGGATACTTACTAATAGTCTAAATGCTGCAAAATGTAACTTGAACTTGAAGCCTACTTGAGATAAGGAAATAAAGTTTAAATGAGTTTTTCTTTACTTTCCCCCCCTTACTCTAATTCCTAAGTAAGCAAGCAATCAACGCCTTATACATATACTACTAGTACTACTACAGCTATACTACTCTATATATTACTTGTAAAATTCGATAATTTTGAATTTTTAAATTACACTCTACATATACTTTCACTTGAGATTGCTTTGATATGTTAATTTCAACATTCTTCAGGGGATTATATGTACTGGTATTTAGTAGGGGAAAAATCTCAACTTTTTAATGGAATTTTGTCAATTTTGCATATGCACATACACTCGAGTATATACATAGTAGGATTATATTTGATTAAATCTTTGCTCTAGAATTTAATCTAAATTCTTAACACAATTTTCTACTCTAAAGATAAGTATTAGAGCTATAATAAGTATTTTAAAGTTCCAAGTGCAAAGATTTGTGCAAAAAAAGTGCAAAGATTTGTAATTTGTAACTAAAAATCTTAAGATTTTAAGTAGGTTAATATTCTATTCCAATTTTCAAATTTCCTTAGAAGGTACAATTTAACAATAATCGAGGCAGAAAACATCTAGAGTAATTTCGTGAGTTCATTTCTCCTTTAACTTTCTTAAAAGGCATTTTGAAATTTTTGATTTAAAATATTTTTGTAAATGATCATTATTAAACCTAATACTCTCTACTTGTATAGCAATCAGAATTATGTTCTTCAAATTTTTTGATTTTTGGGTATCTTTTTTGCTAATTTAAGCCTAATTCAAACCTCTAGGTCAACTCGAAAAAGTTTAAAACTCGACAATATTTGCAAAAAAGAGCCAATTTGCACAGAAAGAGGATTTTTCAATACGTTTTTTATGAGTTTCAAATTTCAAAGCTTTGAAAAAAAGGGATTTTGAGACTTCTACAACACATTTTACCCCAAATATTAAAATTGAAATATCACACATTCCCCTACAAGACCCTCAACTTTCTCAACTTTCAACTTTACGACTCTATTACACGATTGGATTCAAAAAATGTAAAGCTTGAATCGATTATTTTTGTAACTTTTTTTATAGAAATCTACAAGTTCTGGGTTTGAAGTTGTTAAACTGGGATAGGATTTGAATTTGAAAGTAAAAGAGTTAAAAAGGGCATAATTTGCGTTCGCTTGAAATTCGAATTGGAGGAAATGAAAATATTTTAGTTTCGCAAAAAATGCTTGTTAAAATATTCCCCCTTGTGATTCTATGTAATTTGAGAAATCAGAAAAATTCAAGAAAAAAAATATGGAATAATGGTACTAATCCTCCCATATATTGACCTCAGAAATGTCCAAATACAAAAAGCTAAATCAAAATTTGATCAAAATTTTCAAAATTTAGATTAGGTATAAAGCTTCTTGGCCCAGAGGTCAGAATTTTACGTCTGGAAATAACTCGATTTTTAATATTTTGACATACTTTTTCAGGATTGGCTCTTGATATTAGGCTAGTGATTTCAAAATTTTGAAATTTTTGAAAACTTTTAGAAGAATTTGAAGTCTATCCTATTGGTTACAATCCAAGTATCACGATAATTTCACTTCTAGAAATTTTTGGCATACTTTTTCAAGATTTTGCCTGAGATTTTGGCTTTAGATATTAAAACCAATGACCAATGATTTGAGCCCATTTAGAGCTAGAATTTTGAAACATTTGGATTTTTTACAATACGAGTAGTAAATGTGTAGAGTAATCGAAACCTTAGTAAATGCAATGTAGTAAGAAAAAGTCGAGAAATATTTCTTTTCTTTCACAAAACGCCCATTCGAGCTCTTATTTCTCAATCTTACATTTCATTTCTTTGTAGAAAAAGTGCCTTTAAAACCCACACTTTATACTCTATATAAAGTACCCTACTGACTACTTTAAGGTATATTCTTAGGTATGTTTCTAAAAGTATATAAAATGAAATGAAATGAAAGAATGGATCGTGGGGGTTGGCCGTTGACTGTAGAGAAAAGTTATTATTTGAAAAATGGTTCTACCAACTCCCCAAAATCCAAATTAAAGACTTTGAAATTATATCTTTTTTCGACTTTTTCCACTTTTTCTAGAATCAAATTCTTGAATCGAAAAACCTTATTTTGAATTTCTATGATATGAATAACTAGGTATAGGCTCCTAGTATATATTTCAAGATAAAAGAAATTGCATTTTTTTGATTTTTTTTGAGAACCTGAGATCATTCAAGTAGATCGAATAGGACAAAAAAACAAATGAACCGAAGAAAGTTGAAACAGACTGGTAGAAAATTGAAAATTTTACGAATTGTTGAACCCCTTATAAATGTTATACGTTTCCTTTCCAAGTTCACATTGCAAATGTCTTAAAAAATCCTAATTTTATACTTAAAAGTATCAAATTTTGTCGATTTTTTCTTAAAAAAAGCAAAGGATCTCGGAAAACTTTCTTTTACATGAAGGGTTTTGGATTAGACATACATTATCGTGCATTTAAAGTTCATTTTTTAAGAATATTAGTGAGAAATACTTGACCTAGAGGGCTGAAATTTACATAAACTCTAGATTATTAAATGATAAAAAGTGTATTTCTCCAAATGAATTTGCCTTAAAAATTAAAAATTTTGGCAAAAATTGTTTAACTAAATGTCCGTTTAGTAATTTTTAAAAATCTAAAATCTCAAAAATTATATTAAAAGTTAATTAGCTTTTTTTCTCATTAGACATTCTAGAGCATAAAAACTTAAAAGGTCAATTTTTAATGAGTTACCTATACATAGAATGTAAGGCAAAAAACTTGATAAAAAAGGTAAAAGTTTACATTACTATAACTAGTTCTAGTATCAACAACTTTGTTCTCGAAATAAAGAGATATTTTATGCACAAAGGATCCTTAAAAGTGTATAAAAAAAACTAAATATGTTGAAAAAAGTCGAAGAAATTGGCCAATTTCTTCTAAAGGTAAGTCCTGGTAAGGGTTAGGAAGTTTCAAAGCAAAACTTTCTTTTTCTTTCTCTTTTTTTGGGTAAAAGTGAAATACTTAAATAGTTTATGCCCTTATAATACATACTAGTAATATATGTCTAAATACATACATATTATAGGGTCTAGGGCCAGATAAAATAGTCTCAACTTTATCTTTATCCTTCAAAACTTCATACAATTCATACAAGTTAGTATATACGAAGTAGTACAACTTTATTTCAACTTTTCAAACTATCTATTAAATGGAAAAAGAACTTTTTGGATACATAATATATGAAGTCAATTGTAAGGGTCAAATGACAAAAAATGGTCAGAATTCAGAAAATAAAATGCAAAATTAAAATGTCTAACTAATTTCGAATCAAATACATTATATCTAGTTAAGGTCATTATGAATAATACAAGTTTAACCACAGTTCCAACTTAAGAAAAGTTTGATTCAATTTGAGGTCAAAAATTGGCAATTCGGATCTTTATACTGCAAATAAATTCATAAATTTTGGAACATTTTTGATTTTTCAAGTTTTCAGAATCCTTCAAACATCTAGGTCAACAAAAAGGGACAAAAAATCTAAAATTGAGCAAAAACTAAATCTAAATCTTGTACTTTCTACTGTCTAGAATATGCAAAATCCAAATAAATAGATCTAATGGTAAATTACAAATAACTTTTGAAACTTTGAAATTTTACTTACAGACAGGATTCCAAAATCATCGAATTTAAATAAAGTCGTAGGGGATATTGTAATGACTTTTACAAAAGAAATTGCAGGAAAGTTGAGGAAAAAGTTTTGGACATTTTTCTCCCCTTTTTTTGAGGGTATGATGTAAATCCTAATATCCGTTTAACCCTCATACATTATCCTATACTTACATATCTAACATGGCCTGGCTCAAAATTTATAAACTGTATGCAAGCTTTTATTAGCGACTAGTAGATATTTCTAAAAAATTGGATTTTGAGAGCCCAAATTTGGAGAAATTTGTGATAAGGGAAAGTAGAAAATTATTCGATTGGGTTCAACTTGTCCTACTTCAAAAATACTTTAATATTTTTAGATACTTTAATACTTTCTAAATCCAAAATAGAGAATTTCCCATTAAAAAGGCATTAGGTCTAAATCCCTAGACTTGAGCCTAGAGAAAACCCATTGTATAATACTCTATACAATATCCAAGTTTAAGAATTTTGAAAACTACCAAAGTTCTACAAAATTTTGTATAAAATAGGGATATTATTCAATTTCTACATTACAAGGGAAACCTGCCAGTTTTGGTGTCGAAATTTTTAACAAAAATTTCATAATTACATAAAAGACTTTAAAAAAATCGAGTCAAGAACCAACATAAGTAGAAGTAGATACTTATGTTGGTTCTTGACTCGATTTTTTTAAAGTCTTTTATGTAATTATCTGTAGTAATCTATTATGAGTTAGAACTTCAAAAATTTTGATAAAGGTTCTTAGATTCTTAGAATCTTAAAGGTTTTAAGATTTTGGGTTTCCCTTTTTAGTGAATTTCGATCTGGTCCTGGTTGTGAGGCTGGAAGGGACAAATATATTTCATTTTGAGCTTTCTATGTAGATGGTGAAAGTCAAGGCAGAATTTACATTTTGAGCATCTGTTGCCCAGTTCCAGAGAGTTCCAGAGAGTTCTACCATGGTATTTGGTATGTTAAAAAGTCTATGTAATAAAGCAATTCTTGTGGCTGAATACCCAGATAATATATTAGGGAGTCAAACTAGCCTCAGACTAGACTTTGGGTCTTTGGTAGTAGGATTAAATTGTAAGACCAAAGTCAAAAGTTCTCAAAAGTTTAAAAGTGTAAAATTTATAGAAAAAATTTTCATTCTAATTCCATTTTTGAATTATAAAGTAGCAATTTGGTTTGATAATTTTTATAAGTTGATAAACTAGCCTCATCCTAGGTGATTCTTTCTCTATAGATGTTTTCAATTTATGAGCAAGTATAAGTATACTGATACTGATACCTACTTACAATAATATATTGGACCTATTTGTAATTTGTACATACATGCATAGTGAAATATTTCAAAGGTATTTCTGATTTTTAATGATATTTCCAAATTTGAAAAGTATCAAAAAGTAGGATTTTTTCTCAAAATCTTATTGAAATATTACTTAAAGCTGTTGAATCTTGTATATTGCATACTAGGTATGGTATGATGTTGGATTTTGATACACATAAAATGATACAACCTCATGGGTGAGTGGATTTCCACGGATTTCCACCGACCCTTTCAAGACCTGGTTGTCAAGACTTTGAAATTTAATTACGTGAGTCTTTGAGACTCAAAATCTCTTTTGATTACATACTTAACTTACGACTTTCAGCATTTCTTGGATACTAAAATGAAAGCATACCTTGCTCTATTTACAAGGTTTTTCAAAAGTTCCCAAGTACCTACATAAGGTCTAATTAAAAAAAAATATTAACCTCTATCTGTAGCTTTTAGATAGACAGATATAAGCAAGGCTATGAGCCTTGCCGATTTTTTTCAATTTTTTTCGATTGAAGATCTGAAATTACTCTACCTAAAATTATGTTTCCATTCTGCTTTCATTTTTACAATAATTCAAAAAACATACCAGTATTTGTAGGGATATCAATCAAATCTGCAGATTTGAATCCATTTTTGAATTATTATAACTTATCAAACTCGTTTGTAATTTTTAAAAATTAATTGAAGGATTACCAACAAAATATACTATAAATTGTACTTTTTTTCGAATATCAACAGTAGTTTTGGAATTCTGTCATTTTTTGAGAGCTAAACCTACTTGTAGAAAACCCTGTATAATACAAACTTATAAAAAATTTCTTAAGATAAGATCCTCGTGTTTATATGAGATAAGATATTTTCTCACAGATTCTCAAAGAAATCCAAATCTACTACTTTTATATGTATAATGTAATATAGCATAGCGTTTAGAATCTCTTTCAATTTTATTTTTATTTTCAAACTACCTATATACGTATATACATAGTACTATACCTACAAGTAGAACGACTATCGACAGTAAATTTTGTAAAAAAAAAGTCTTTTTTAGAACAGTAGGTACTGGTTGGTACACCCCCTCAATTCATTTGAAGTGCTGCGACTCGAGGAGTTCAAAATCTTTAATTAAATTCGAGCCTGGGATTTTCTTTCTCATTTTCAAAATCCCCTTCTTAATGTTCTTATGAGAACCTTCAATTCTCCCTACTATACTTAGAATTCATTTCTTGAGAGTTTTTTTTGAGTTTTTTCCAGTTGTTGACTGGCAGGAAAAAATTTAAAAAACTAAAAATCTAATCTTGAGAATATGATGATGAGAAAGCTTAGGGGGAAAGCTCAGTTCTACAAAAATCTGGCTGTTTGATCAAAAAGTAAATACTTTCTAAAAATTTCCAAATTACTAGATACTAGTTTCTATAAAGTATCTAGTAATTAGTACACAATCTGTATTATAAAGAGAAATTGAACTTTTATTAAGTAGATACTCTGTGTTAGTAGAATCAAAAAGATTATAAGCCTGGGATTTTGAGATGCAAAAATCGCCAATATTTTAGGTATTTTGAAAAATATGCCTCTCTGAAAATTTCTGAAATATTGGGCTTGATTTTGATTTGAAACTTGCTTCTAATCGCACTCTTAAATCAATCTATGACTAGCATAATGAATTTTTTGATCTAATTGCTAATATTGCTAATACATATTGCTAATATTGCTAAATTGTTAATATTTTGACAATTTGGTTTGAACAATCTGTCCAAAAGATAAGATTTAAGAAATATCCCCTTCAAAAAAAACTGGAGAAATGAAGAACTGAAATGAAACCAACCGGAAGACAAAGATTGAAAATTCTCTCGCGTTTCTCTTGCAATCTATTCGAGAAATTTCAATGCATCCCTTGTCTCCATTTTTTTCTCTATCCTGACTGATCCCCCTAAGAAAGGAAGAAAAAGTCTCTTTTTTTACTCTATCTTGAGTCTAGAATCTTACTTAACTCAACTCACAGCTGTACTTTATCACAATTCACAATTCACAATGAAAAATACAAAAAAAGTGCTTAATCAAATGCAGAATTAGATCAGAAAAACAGTAGTATGCCTCACTAAAGCTCGAAATATTCAAAAAAAATTACAATAAATTCAGTTAAGTATCGTACTGAAAGCGGTACAGATATTCCTATCTTGAAATTCTTGATTTCGTAATTTAAGTAAATTGTAAATAGATGAAAGCTAGGATTTTATCAATCAGTAATCTGTTATTTTTTGCATAATAGTCAGTATAAGCTGTAATTTATCGACAAGATTTTTGCATCTTCTGATTCTTTAAGACAGACAGAAAATATGGGACTTGAGTATACAGATAGATCCTTTCTTTGGATAAAATTCTAGAAAAATTGTAAGAAAGATGATGAGAATGAGAAAGTTACATTTCGAGTATTTCCTTCCACCCAAAAGTCCCCAAAATCCGGGGTAAATTTAATTCCATCCGCAACTCAACATTTGTCATTCAGGATCGACACCTTGCCTTATAAGACTCTAGTTCTAGACTTGAGACTTGAAAAAAAACCCGAATTCTAAAAAACCTATCTATTCTAAAGATACAAGTACTCGTAGGTAGTAGGTGCAAGGTACTATAAATCTAAATTCAATAGATTATCGAATCTCCTTTTCCTTCCCAAATTCAGTTTGAAAACTTGAAAGTTTTAGATAAGTCTTGTATACACTTCTTAGTACTACTAGTAGTGTGGTTGTCTTGAGAAAAAGGAGACAAGATTTATTCAATTCCAGGTTTCAACAGATTTAAATTTCTTTCCATTTCAAAACCAACTTATTATAGCTATACGAGTACTATACATGTACCTTATGGACTATAGGATCTTTTGCACCTTAATATTTTCAATATTTCTAAATTCTAAACTCAAACTTGAACTTAAGAGGATTGAAATATTGAAAGTTTGCCTCAAGTTTTTCAAAGAAAGATAAATAGAACTACAAGAAATATTCAAATTTAAGATCTCGAGATTTTGAATATTTGAGATATTTCAATTTCCGTACAACTTTAACTTCAAGATTCAGAAAAATGGACAAAATTTGATTTCAGAATGAAATTTTTTTCGATTAAAATTAGTTAAAACTACTATAGAATACAAGCCCATACTGTGTATCAAATCAAGATCTTAAGAAATGCATGTGTGTATCTAAAAAATGCAAGTTTTCTTAAAAATTTCTAATTAAACTCCTATAAATAAGTCTAGAAATCTAGGTAGAGAGCTTAGAATGGTTCAAAATTTCATAGAAAAAGTTGAAGGTTGTGTATACATGTGTATTTAATACGGTAAAGTTTCGTGGTTTTGTAAAAGAAATGAGAAAACTTTGATAAACTCATCAAATAATTAATGGCTCTTATAACTATAATAAAATATACTTAAATATGGCTAAAGTTATACAAGACAAGACAGTAGAATGTATGTAGACATGGTAAAATTCCTTAGAAAAGTAAACTCTCAGAGTCTGAACCATAATAATAAATATGATAAATATTCATGCATGTGCTAAAAGGGGGGGTTTAAACTGGTATTTAATTATGAGCTTTCTCTCCAACTCAACTTTTCATATCTTATTTCTATTTGGGAAATTTTCGTGTCTGACGTGCCTAAAAATAAATCTCACCAAAATCAGACCTTTTCTCTGTTCTCTGGAAAGTTTCTGGAAAAGTTCAGATTCTTGTACAAGTACAAAGTATCTGAACTCTCTATAACGTAGAGTACAAAATATTTACAAGTTTTCAAGGTTATGACGTTATAAAGAGGCTTGTAATCTTAGAGAAAGTTGAACTGATTCGAGAATTTTTGCTTTAAAGTGCTAGTACTATGTTAAATTGAGAAGGAGTAGGACGTTATAGAGAGTATCTTTTCTACCATTGACTTGAGGTACCTTATAAAGAAAGATACTGTAAATAGTACTATTGCATTTTGAAATATTTGAATAGAAATAGAGGGTTGGAACGGAGAAATTTGAATTAAAAATAATGATTTGAAGGAGGTTGACAATCATTTGGGTTAATACTAAAATTCACACATGCAGAAGTCGTTCAGTTTCTGGCTAAATGGCTTTTATTGTGCTTATTTTGTACTACATATACTACTATGTATTACAATTTAATGTACAATTGTATGAATTTTGACTTGAAATTGGTTCATTTCTCACAGCAGTTATTTAGCAAAAATTCCTGGTTCATTTGATCAAATAACAAAAAGTGTCCAATCTCAATTTTGATAAAGTAGTTTAATTTTTTAGGATCCTTAATTTTCAAATAGTTTTACCCTGATAAGTCTTACCATGCATTACTCATTATACCAGGCCATGGCATTGCACCGATGAATCTGAAATCTTAAACTTAACAAAAAAAGTTCGAAAATTCAAGTTTTTGGCAATTTCATATGAAAAAATTGGTTTAAGATTTTTCAAAAAAATAGTAAAATTTGGTCAATCGTTTAATTCAATAATTTTATTAGTACCCTACCTACCTATCCTCTAATTTTTAGGACAATTTTTAATCTAATTCTGAATAAGGTCAGGTGTATTTTGTCAATTTTTGCTGAATCTTGGCCGTTTTTGCCATTTTTTCTCTGAATTTTATGTAAATTTTTGACAAGTTTGTATTTGAGAAAATCCTTCATAAGTAGTACTTTGGCATTATATTTATTTGTAAGCATGCATGGTGAAAGAACATTTATGAACTGCCTTTTTAGTCACGTATCCCTCAAAATACTGCTATATTTAAGTAGTAAATATATATACCTACAGATGTACTGGTATATTAAGTTCCTAGAAAGAAATAGAAATAATACATAGTAATAGACCATAATCACGTTGACTATAATGGGATATAAAAGATACAAATTGAGCTGCATTTTCTCGACTTTGAGAACAAGGGTTTTAGTTAAATAGGGCTATTACATTGAAATGGTCGGTATTTGGTGATTAGTCGTTTTAATCCTCCAAATGAACATCTCATAAAGTTCATTTCAAATTTCTACTATTAGGCATTAGGTAGTAATATTGTAAATATTAATATCTTACAACTGCATGTACAGTACAGTACATTTCCCAGTCTTTCGACTCTCGACAAGTCAAATAAAAGGAAACAAAATCAATTTTGCCATGTACCTTAGTACTAATACCAGTAGTGTACTATTAACCCTACTCTAAATTCAAAACACAATACCAATCTATAGAAATTTTGGGGATATTATCGAAATTCACCCGTAATCGAAATTTAAGGGAAAGTTTTCGACCTCGGAAGGGAAGTATTAAGACCTGACTGGTAGTTTCTTATGAGAGATAAGAAATTTATAAACTAACATTTCTTATCGACTCTTTTCGAACATAAATATGAACTTATCTACAAGGTACACTACTTTACTAATCCAGTCAATAGTTTATGAAATAACTAAAGAATGTACAAATCTAAAAGATAAAGGCTTTTAGGAAACTGCCCATGTATCTAGATAAGAAAACCAGCATACGGCTACAATAAAATACTTCAAAACAAAAACTTCACAAATTTTATCTACCTACTTAATAAAAAAAAGCAAATTTTTGGAAATTTTTCAAAATTCAGACTCAAAATTTGACAAAATATTACATCACTTTAACATTCAATCTTAAAAAAATCAAATTCTATCTATAGGTAGGGTACCTATATGAATTTTTTGAACAAATTATACAGTTTCTAAACTGATATACCTAGGTAATTACTAAACCTTATTTTTTATTTATAAAATCTCGATTGCATACCTTGTACCTTGTAGATGGTATGAAGTTTCTATTTAGAAATTTTAAACTTTCGAGTACCCTACATACGACAAAATGAGATAAAATTCAAGTCTAAAAATTCGTTGTATTTTGCCAGGCACTGTTAATGTAATAGTTGGTTTAAGAAAGATATGATTACAATAAAAATACCAGAATTACTTTGCCAAGATATTAAATATCATGTAACTAATCTAGTAGGTACGAGTCTGATTATGAATTACATGCCAAGTCCAAGTTGTAAAAACTCGGGTATTTTAACTATTTTTTTTCTTGTACTTATACAGTAGTAGTTGTAATATAAAATTATAAGGTTATAATAGGTTATAATACAGGGTAAACTAGGCGTTTCTGAGCTCTTTCTCAGGCAAAAAATGTACAAAAAAAAGTCGAAATTCAACTTTAAAAAGGCTTCTTTTCTACCCATTTGGCTATCGATTTTACTCAGAAGCCTAAAGGTAAATAACTTCTTGGAAAAACTTTCTCTTGTCACCTTTTTTATATTTTTATAGCTTTTTTTTTGTATGTGTGTAAACCAGGCTTTTCGTGTAAAATTTACATAGATATAGACTTGTACTATGTACTCCAAATATTAGAATGTTTAGTTTAGAAATAAGGCAAATAAAAATGCAAATTTTTTCTCTAGTTGTACAGTATTATTGCTTGTTTTATTCTAGGGAATAGAGCCTATAGAGCTAGAGGTTATTTCGACAATTTGAATTCTAATTTTTATCTTATATCTACTACAGTACTTGTACCTGCCTACTTATGTAAGATTCGATTTGCATTTTTAGTGCTTACTTTTCACAAAAATACAAAAATCCAATTTAACTTAAGATTTCCCAAGTACTTATACATATCTCTATGTATGTACTTCTAATAAACAAATTATTTTCTAAACTTTCTTAGGGCTAGGACTTAATCAACAGCTCTTTAGCAGTTGATTATAAATTGGGCGAGCAAAGCTTGTATAACCATGTCTTGCGATTTTTAAAATAAAGATTTAATAATATTCAGACATTAAGGATCATTTTTATTGAATAAATAATTTTATGGTCCCGGCGAACCCTTAAATGGTCCCCATGACCCCTTAGAATGGGGCAATCTGAAATTTTTGTTTTAATTGCACACCGCCTCCCTATGGGGGTCCTCCATACCAAGTTTGGTTAAGATCGGTCTAGTAGTTCTCGAGTTATCCTCTGGACAAACAGACAGACATACAGACGGACAAAGTGCAAGCAAAGTTAAATAGTAAGGGCTCGCTTCTTCTTATGATTAGTAATCTAAATTTTTGAAATTTTGTCCTTTAAAAATGGGCCATAGCTATAGGCTATAGGCAGAAATTTCAAATAAATTTCAGAATTTCAACTTTCAAAAAGCTATCTTGAAAGAAATTTTGATAAAAAATTACATCTATCAGTAATTTTAAACCTAATATGAACCAGACTTTATCGAAAACTAACATAAATTTTAGATTGAATTTAGATAATATGTAAGTAATAAGGCATTGAGAAAAGACAAAAATCTATTTCTTGAGATCTAAAGGTAATTATTGGACAGCTTCAAAAAGGCAGTATTCTAAGCAGAGGTATTGTCTTTTATAGGCAAAAAACTGCCAAAATTTAGCATAAATTCGAAATTTTCAATAATTTTGTATATGACCAAATTGTATTAAGAATAAGCGTATTTAATAGTACATTGTAGAATGTAGGGTACTTTAAAATAAAATTAAGAAAAGGGAAATGAGTTTATTTTTCTCTAAGGGCATTTTCTTATATTTATCTTTCAGAATCAGTCTAGGTCTAGATATATCTGTAGTATACTATATAGGGACTATGTTCAAGTGAATCGATTAAACAGACCTAAGCAAGTCTTTGTAAGTAATTTTAAATTGAAGTCTAAAAGACTTAAATTAGAATTTGTTTACTCTAGAAAGAAAAATAGTTGGAAAATTTACAATCTTCTCTACAATTTGCAAAATTTAAGATAAAATACATAAGTACTGTTCAGAATAAAATTTTAATTTAAATATTTGCAAGTCTCTACTATCTGCAGATACTGTATCCCATAGAGTATTTCTTTAATATAAGTTTTAAAAAAAGCATTCACATTTATACTTTGTTCAAGCTCAAGAATTTGTCATCTCTTATAAATTGCTATTCAATTTCAGATCCTTTTTTTTCGCTATGTTTATATTTTTTGTTTCATTTATTTGGATTTCAAGATAGTTTTTTTTTCTTTTTGGTTCACTCGCTTGGAAGAATTGCAAATAAAGGATTTTTGCTCTTTTTCCTCTTTATTTTGTGCCTGACAAAATTGTAATTGTGATTGTACGAGTACTATAGGACATTTGTCTAATCGAAAAAATTGTCAAAAAGTAATTTAGGTACACTAATTTTAGAATCAAAATACTAAGTCTTCGGTTAGGATTTAGATTACAATATACAAAAAAAAACATTTACAAATTATACACAAAAAGGTAAACCGACAAATCCTGGCATATTTTGCACATTTGTCTAGGGAAATTTTGTCAAATATTTTCTAAAAAAACACAAAAATAGTTAAAAATTGAAGAAATTTCCTTAAAATGATCCATAAATTCAGATTTCTCTGGGAACTGAAAAAACTTGAAAATAAAAAAAAGACAATTTTCTGATTCATTTTGTCTACTGGCTAGTAAAAGGTTCTAATTTTTTTTAAAAATTTTTTACTTAAAAATGATCTACTTCGTATATCTATCTTATATATCAGCTAAATCCTAGATTTAACCTAGATTCTTTTAGCTTATATTAACAAGATACTAGGGTAGCTTCATCTTAACTCAAGATAACCTCAAGAACCTGGATTTAAGGAGATATTTAAGGAAAATTAAGACTAACTAATTCTGCATTTTTGACTCTTTTTGACTGTTTTTTTAGAAAATATTTGACAAAATTTTCCTAGACAAATGTACAAATATCTTGTAGAAAATGTAAGGATTTGTCGGTTTACTTTATTTTTTGTATATTTTGTAAGTGCTTTTTTGTCTATTGTAATCTGAATCCTAACCAAATACTCGTATCTAATATATACAGATACCCATACTGATATGTAGTAAAAAGGCCTAAAAAATATCACTGAATACTCCTTTTACACATTTGACTGATCTCAAGTATCTCTACTTACTTTCCACCCATTAGCTATCTAAAATTTGAGTATTTTTCTACTTTTTTATCCAATATGACAGTGACAGGAAACTGTTTATACTACAGATATAGAATACTACTTATAGTATTGGAAATCAACAACTTGATAGAAAAATGTAGGATTTTGTTGTAGGATACTTTTGATAGATCTTTTTGATATTATTGATTTGCCATGTCATTTCTTCGTGTTAAATCTCCTCGTAAACAAAAATAGTATAAAAAAATAAAAAAATATGAAATAAGTTGATAAGTTGAAATGTTTGCTTTCATTTCTTTAGATTGATGTTGAAATATCCCTTCCCTGAAGCTGGATAAATTCCTTTCCATCAAAAATATCCTCGATATTATGAGGATACGTTTTTATCTCGTACTTAGGTATGTAATAGGTGAATATAGGTACAGACATTTCTTTGATGTTTAAGTTGAACCTAAAGTTAACCTTGCCAAAAAATCCAACCTCTATTTGAATTCCGAAATACTTATATTGACTGAGAATTTGGACATTTTGTCAAAAAGTTATAAAACCGTGTTAATATTATAATATTTACCTAAAGTCGATAATTTATAATCTCAAAATCTATAATCCAAAAATCTATAATTGCAAAATCTGAAAACCCAAAATCTATATTTTTAAAATATCTACAAATTGGCGAAATTTTTTTCACAATGAAAAATTTTCTATGAATTTCCTATGACCTATTAATAATCATTTCTGTAAAGTATTAAACTCATCTTTCATTAACAACTATGAAACTAATTTGATCCAATTTTATTTAAAATGAACAAAAATATGCACAATTTTATTACCAAATCAATTTTTTTAAATTTCCTACCTAGTATTTTATATTTAGTACCAAAAGTATAGACAGCTGTCAAAAACTAAAATTTTGAATCTTTATACCTTCAAAATAGATATAGTAGGGTACTTATCTTTAGTAGGGTACCCTACCCATTTAAAATTTCAAAAAGGTATCATGATAATGTTCAAGTTTTTGTCAATTTCTTCCAATTTTTGTGACAATTGTGTCTTTTGGCAAATTTTTACTCAAAGAAAGTCAACAAGCCTCAAAGGGTTTACCAAGGTAAAATAAATGCTTTTAAATTTTGGATTTAGACCTTAGAAAAACCAAAGGAAAAGTCGTAAAGTACCTTGGGTTAGTTTCTCAGCAAAAAAAAGTCTACAAAGTGGACTTTTACCTATCTTATATACACTTACGAACTTGAGAGATATTTTTCTACTATTTTACTTTACTTTACTTTACAGTTCCCCCATGTCTTGTGTCTTGTCTTATCCACTCTATCCAGTACCAGTATGATTTGTATCCCTACATTTTACTTTTTTTTGCAGAGTTAGATGTAAAAGTACTTACTACTATTTTAGAAGAAAAAAAAAACTCGAAAAATCCAAAAGTACTTTTACTTACGAGAGAGTTTGCAGGGGAAATATTTCCCTTGAGAATCCAAGCCTGCATTTTTCCCCCTTTGCCAAATATACCCTTAGGCACTTTATACAGTAAATATCAAGTGTAGTAAAAGTACATAGACTTTGAAAAATCCTAAACCTACCAGATACTGATACTAGAGTAGGGTTATAAAATGCTTGTTTTAATACTGTTTATAAAACACAAGAGAACTTGAAATCGAAATCAGGAAGGAAACAAAACCGGGGTGTAAATGCATTTTTCTATTTATTACAAACACTACATATACATAGATATACTGATATATAGTAAGGTATTTTAGAGTTTCTGTTTTTAGGGGATATTTTTTGAGAATTGAGAGCATTGAGCAAGTGCAGTATAGAGTTATAATTAGACTTGGGCACAGA
>JAQIXA010002804.1:0-16211 GCA_034699045.1 Nanhermannia cf. coronata Gr-Ori-00579 | reverse complement strand
ATGAGGTAATCGATGACGGAGATTCAGAATTTGATGTCCGTTTGACCCTGGAGTTGACCTTTGACCCCAAAAATTGATCTATGAACCCGAAAAATGGTGCAACATGTGATTTTTTCATTGCTTTGCTCGCACTATTAATAATCAACTTCTAGTGAATTGATTAAAGCCTAGTTAATAATTTTAATTAGCTTACAAAAGCAGGTCATACTTCATACGGATAATCTCTATTACTTACATACATACATTGCCACGCATCTAAAAAGTTCAAAAAAAGAATTCCTTTTTGACTATAAATTTTTCTACGGTTTCAATATTTCCAATTTTTGTAAATATTACGAGTATACCAATATAGGTATCAAAAATAAAGGATTTTAGAAATTTAAAAGTAAGTAAGGTAGGTACTATACTTTTAGGTGGTTTAATTTTCAAGAACATAATCTTGGATTATTGCTTATGGACATGAATGCTGTCTTGTCCCATTTGAATTCTCATTTCACGGTCTTCTAACTACAAATACAATTTACAAATTGACCATCATAATCATAAGTATCATACTTTCATATTGTACTAGTGCTATGGGTAGTGAGAAACTTGTCCAGTTTCTTAATTAGAGGGTCATCATCTGCCATTTGATTGCTAATCTAATCTTCCATTACTGATATTACACTGATATCACTATAAGGTACTATGTATCTCTCGATTATCCTAAAACTACTAAAAACAAAATTTCCAGCAGAAGAGAAAAACAAAAACATTTTGTTTCAAGACAGTAAACAATTGATTTTTACTTTGGTTATATTGTCATTTACACTTGGTCATTATGGACATGTGACACAGTCAGTAGTAGTGAAAGAGAAAAGTTTTTTTGGTCATATACTTTGGCTATATACTTATTAGTTGACATCTTCATCATCATAGGAAATAACACACACATCAAAGACAGTCTCGAAATTCGAAAACTCAAGATCAGGCTTCTTGGGCTTCTTGGGAAAGTTGAAAGTTTGCCCATAAAAATATGTTGCTTTCTTATATTGCTTATTTCTATTTCTTCTCAGAGAGAAATCTTTCGGTTTTTCAAAATAAGAGAGAAATCTGCTTATCTTATTTTATTCTTATCCCAAAGTTTATACCCCAAAAATATAAGCATGTAGTATACTATGTGAGACAATTTGGTCTCTGATTTTATTGTTTTGAAGCTTCTGTTGCTGATTCTATCCTAAAAAAGTCACATCTTTTTCACTATATAAGTACTTCAGTTCAAAACTAGTCTTTGTGCGAGCGAAGCGAGTACTCACAATTCATTTTACTCGAAATTTGATCGTCTGTTTGATTGTCTGTCCCGAAGATTACTCGAAAACTATTAGACTGATTTTATTCAAATTCAATATAAAGGACCCTTATAAGGTCTAGTTGTATCACCTATAAGGTCTAGTAACAAATCTCGTGTTACTCCAACCCTTGGGTGTTGTGAGTCCTGGAATACCCAAGTTAATCAAATGAAAAAATTAAATTTGAGAGACTATAATCGATGACATGACCCGGATGTTGACCTTTAACCTCGAAAATGGGGTGACTTGAAATGTGTTTTAATATGATAGTTCTAACAATACTAATTAATGAGTAGTTAATTTAATCCTAGTATTCTCAGTATTGTAAAGTATAAAATATAGCCTGATAAAGATGGGGAGAGAAAGTTTGAAAGTTCATCTTGATCTTTTAAATTCTTATAAAAAAATTTTTTGTAAATGAAAAGCCCAACAACTTGAGATTTGAAAACTAGAAAACAAAAAAAACTGATGGTATTTTTAGAGAAAGATATTTTTTTGGTGTCTTTGATTTGAATCCGCTAAGAGCCGGATTGAGATTGATTTTGGTTGGGAATTGAATTGGAGTAGTTTTTAAAAGTGACTCTCTTAGGAAATCAAAAAACTCAAAAATCAAAAAGAGACTCTAAAAATATTTTTTTACATCATTTCATTGCACTGGGTGTTGGCCCCATCAAACCCATCTACAATCACATACATTAGATACTCAAGTCTTGAGAGAGAAAGATAAAGAAAAAAGTTTATGAACTTTATGACAATATATACTTTACAATTTTCCAAAATCAATCAGAGGTCATTTAGCCAAGTGTAAAAGTGTCAAAACTCAAAACTACATATCTGTACATAAGAATTTTAGTAATTCTTCCAAATTAAAAGAAATTTAAATTGAGATTTTACTGAAATTTTGGACAAATTAAGCTTTTTAAAACCTTTTATACTGTATAAATATACTACAAAGTAATACTGAGAATCTCAATTTTTATAATGTTTAGTTGGTTCTAATTCTACAAGAAATCCAATTTTGTTCTCCAATGAAAATTTTGAGAAATTTTGAAAGTTTTAGGGATAATTTTGGTAAACCGACAATCGCCCTAAAGTTTACCACTTAACCATAGAACACCATGAGACTTTTACCCTAAGGAAATAAGCCCTAAACAAATAAATGGCCTAAGAGGCTAATACCCTAAAGATAAAAGACTTTAGAGACAATTGTCCTAAGTAAGTGCATTTAAATTTTTGCAATTTTTTTTTGTTTTTATTTGCTTTAATAAATCAAATGTAAAGAAAAAATGAGTTTTTTTTTTTATAAAACTCACTGAGGACTCGAGAGTGGACAGACAGACCACATTGAATGAGGAAATGTATAAGTATTTAATAATTTCAAATGCTTTTTAAAAAAATATTTGTATTTGTACGCATCAATTCTCTTGTTTTCTGGGACAAAAGCAACGGATAAGCATCCGACTAACATCTTAAAGTTTGGGTCTGTGCTATACTTTTTAACTAAACCTTCATACTTACCTGTATTATACTTACAATTTGTACTAGTTTACCAATAGTAATTTGTCCTTAAGTAAATTATCCTAAGGTATTATATCTGAATGTGCATTTGTCTAATAGTAGTTTGTCTCTTAGGGGATATGACTCTTAGGGCATTTGTCTTTGTTAGGGTATATTTCTCTTAGGTGAAATGTCTTATGGTCCATTGTCTATAAACCATAATTTTGGCTTATTAAACATAATTTTAATTTTAATTGCTGGTATTCTACATAGCAATAAGGTTTTTTCAAAACTTTCAAAATTTTGAAGGTTCTAACCTATTGATTGCTAGCAATAAGATTTATAATAAAAATTGTGTTTATCCTCCGATAATCTCAAATATTGCTTAAAATTTCTAAAATTTTAAATTATAGATGCAAAATGATTGCTAAAATTTTTAAAAAATTTACCAAAATTGCAATTTTGTGCATTTTACACGTATTACTAAAATATCCTCTGGTTCTCAAGTCATAACCATATGTATGATGCAAACATAGTTTTTTTTTAAATTTGAGTAATTTGAAATTTGACTTTTATCCGACAATTTACCCAATTCTTTATTACAATTTTGCTCGAAATTTCAAACTTTCTTCTATCTTTATCTTACTAGAGCAAATACTAGTACTAGTGACTATGTACGAGTATATGAATAATAATATACCTCCACCAATCTACCAATAATTCAATCTTTTTGAGCATTCTCGATCCCGCTAGATTTCTGATTGATAACTCCGATTTCATTTCCTAAAAATAAAGTTTTGATTTTCCTCAGTCTTCCAACAACTTTATAATATAATATTTCTCTCACAATCACAAGTAGGTATAAAAGACTTTATATGTATACTTAAGTAAGTACAAAGTCAAATTTCCTCAATTTCCTCCCTTATACTTATTACTTATTAACTATCATTTTTGCTCCCTTGTTACCTCATCAGGACATCTTTTTCATCAAAACTCCATCAACCCCGGCATGCATATTCTGTAATTTAAAGAAAATGTTCAAATTTAGCAGTTCAAGTAGCAGTAAAAGGCATTCTTCTATACAATTAGTTTGGCAAAAGTTTGAAACAAAATTGTGTAATTTTAAGTTCATCAAAAAAGCAATGTTCATTACATCAAGATAGTTCATACATAATAATTACAAGCTCTAACACTTTCCAATTTCAAATCTCAGAATCAAATTCAAGCCTGTTTCTTGGCTCAAATGCCAAAATACTTTATTTTGAATTGACAAAATTCATTTTAAATTCAGATAACAGGTAATATAGAATAGTAGTAGTAGTAGTATAAACCATAAAAGTGTAAACTTCCAATTGAGATTGAGCTAAAATTTTCGAAAATTTTCAACAGCTTAAGAGGTTTTCTAAGATAGAGATTTTTAAAACAAATTATCTGAATTTTTTTTATAGGTAGGTTCCTTATAGTAGCAATTGCTTATCTGAGTTTTAAAGAATTGTCTAATTTGATTTACTGATCTGATATGTAAGGTTCAAAGGACATTATATCACATTTCTGATATTTTATAGTTTTACCATAATATGCTATTGAACTATACCTGAATTCTGAATTAGCACTAAAAAGATGATAAAGAACCCGGTACTTTTTTTGAAGGACAATTTCGAAGAAATATTTTCCCAATTTGAACATATTGTGTTCGGATTTTTCAGTTCTTCATACCATCATAGATGATATGCACATAATTTTTCCAGTTGACAAGCTCGAAAATTCAATCTTTTTTACTCTTTGCTATCGAATACATATATGAGTAAGTAGGTAGTAGTATAGTATATGTAAGTAGTAAGTAATCAGGGTAAGTTTTTGAGAACAAAATTTTTAGTTTGGTAGAAGTGGTATATATCATCAGATAGTTGACGTGATATTTTTTGGTCTTGGCATTATTGCATTGCATTTCAAATTTCAATACCGACCCGAATGATTTAAGGCCAAGGCTCAGTCAGGGAAAATTCAGAAAAAAGTGCTTCAAGCAAGATGAGAGTTTGACATACACAAAAGGGCCCAGCCAACTACTACTTACTACTCACTACTCTCTACGAGGAATACGTAGAGTAAATGACTGATTTATAGTTTTTTCGAGTCATTATATACTTTAAATTTATTGCATTTTAGGGGGAATAGAATATCGGTGTATGGCCATAACTAATACTACACGTATATATATATATGTGTACGTATATCTGTAGTTAGTAAGTAGTAGGCACTTTTGATAGGATTGTGAGTAGCAGTTGAGGATAATTTTTTGGGTATATGAAAGCAAAAAAGGAGCCAATGATGAAGTTTTAGATGTGCATAGAGCATCTGGAATTAGAGAATTTTTTTTCAAAGTCGTCAAATAAATCTTCCGGGAGAGAACAACCCAAAATTCAAAAATATACTGATGTGTGTACAATTTGAAATTTATTTGTGCTTTTTCTGACTCAAATCCTTCCAATACTTGTCTGAGTCTGGTCTTTGAATACTGATGTACTATACAAGTTACAAGTATACTGCTCTGCTGGCTGGCCTGCCTGGAGATTTCAAAACTTCAAAAAATATTCAAAAAATTGATGCCAGATAGTCACACACAGATACAGATACATTGTATCTGTTTGTATTTGTAAGTCTAAGTAAGCAGTTTAGAGTATTATATAACAGTGAAACCACCACTTTGAACAATTACACAATGTGGTCTTGGACCCTTATTCAATCCGTCAGTAACTTGTCGATTCATAAACAAAGTTTCTCTCACAAAAATACTAAATAGACTAACAAAAAATTACATATAAATTGCCTATTTCATTCTTAATTGTATTAGGTTTATGATAGAAAAAATGCCAATGATAATATTTTCTTACAATAATAATAGTCAAATACCAGTCAAATAATAGTCAAATGAGTGTTTAAAAATGTAAAAAATATAGTCAAATCTCGAAAAATTAAGCTGGTATATATCAGTACTTATAATATTAAGGTTTACTAGATTAATCAACTCACTAGAAGTTGATTATTAATTGTGCA
Source organism: Nanhermannia cf. coronata Gr-Ori-00579 (assembly GCA_034699045.1). Taxonomy (NCBI): domain Eukaryota; kingdom Metazoa; phylum Arthropoda; class Arachnida; order Sarcoptiformes; family Nanhermanniidae; genus Nanhermannia; species Nanhermannia cf. coronata Gr-Ori-00579. The sequence goes on along the minus strand of JAQIXA010002804.1, from coordinate 10,332 downwards.
AGCAAAGCAATGAAGACAACACAAGTTGCCCCATTTTTTGGATTCAAAGGTCAATTTTCTGGTTAAATGTATGTCTAATTCGGAATATCCGCCATCGACAACCCCAATAGCCACTTAAACCTCATTTTTGATTTTTCCCATTTAATTAACATGGGGAACCCTTAACATGGGGAACCCTGACCCCAAGGAGTGGGTCAATCTGAAATTTTTTTCGAACATGCACAACTAGACCCTATAAGGGTCCTTCATACCAAATTTGGTCAATATCGGTCGAGTAGTTTTCGAGTTATGCCGCGAACAGACAGACAGACAAACGGACGGACAAAGTGCAAACAAAGTTGAATAGTAAGTGTTCGCTTCGCTCGCACAATAATCAAGTACCGCAAGAAATCTATTCCTACAAAATTTTTAAGAAACTTTGCAAACTATGTATTCTTACAATTCGGCAAATATGTACAGAAATTTAAAAAAAACGAAGATTTGATTGTTTTCCCTTTTGGATTTATAAGACTAAAGATAAGACAAATGAATGAAATAAACTGAAATACCTCTACATATTATCATAAGTAGGTAATATTTACAAAAAACTACAAAATGAATTAAATTGTTTCATTTTGTACTATTCTACTACTTCCCAATATTATAGTACTAGCAGTAGTCAGTAGTCAGTAGTCATGAAGTTATAAGTAAGTAATGTGAATGTAAATATATTTTGATTTTGATTTCTCGATTCCCACGGTCTGATCATCAATGATGATCAGTCAGCTCAGTCAGTCCAGTCAGGTGTTTTTTTTTGCTCGCGTAATTAAGAGATGGGGGAGACAGACAGGACTTGCTATTACTATTGCATTTACTTACAAATATCAAATAGGCAAATCAAATGCAACTTTACAAAGTCTTTCTTATGGTCTGTCTTAAAAGACCATCGAAATGCCGCTAGCCCAATGCCCAATACATGTCCAAGTCCATATACAGTTTAAAAACTCTGTAATAGTAATATCAGTACTAATATAGGTAAATAGATTCAGATTATATTTACCTGGTGCTAGTATATATTATGTATTTAGATTTAACTAAATGTCCTGAGGGTAATTTCCCACTCGACTGATCTCGAGGTATATTCCTTCATCGTGTCCAAATCTGTCAAAGATATACAATTTGAAACAATTTGAAAAGATATAGATTGCTTGTGCTTTAAAAAAAACTCAAATCTTGAAGGATTTGATAAGAGTCTGAAATCTCTGAAGGTAATTTGAACTCCCTTACTGTCCGACTGAGCTCTTCAAAATCAGTCATGTCTGTCAAATCCAGTCAGATCTTCTGAGCCTTGTCTTTATTTTATTTTAGACAATTTATAAACTCGTACATAAAACCTAAGCATAATCGCAAAGTAAATTACAAAAAACTTATTCACGCCCCTACAGCACAGTACCCAGTACCTAATCTCTAATATTCGATTTTGATTCAAGATTTTTAAAAAGTTTCTATAAAAAGGTATTAGTAATTGCTAGATGACAATGATTGTTTTAAAAAATGATACATTTTGACATTCACAAGGAATAATGAAAATTCAAGATTTATTTTTGAGTTATTCTTGTAAATATTGGATCCTTTGTATTTGAATTGTATACATATTTCATATTGCCAATTCAATGTTAGCTTCTACTGATATATCACAATTTCGAATCATATCATAACTTCCCTTACAACAAAATATCTTTAGAGAATTTTTAGGTAAATTTTTCAAAAATTTTATAAGATTCAAGATATAGGTATCTAACAATTTAAAAATTGATGTTTTTTTTTAAATTTAAACAACAGGGAAAATTTCGATAGAATTAGGTAATAATAAGAACCCTAAAAAATCTTTAGTTAGATTAGATTATTGTTTATTATCTGTTGATCTAGTATAGGTTAATACTATAGTAGGGTACTTCTAAAATGATAACTACAGATATTTAAGATAATTAAAAGATATAAAAATTACCCTTATTTTGAAATAGAATGAATGAGTAGGGTATGTACCTACTCAAATTCAAAATCGAATAAAATTATGCAAGCAGGAATGGAATCTAAAATGATTTTTAAGAAAATTTTTCGACAATATTTATTAATTTGGTATTCTGTTCTGATTCTATAAATTTGCAATATCAAAGGTATTCGACAGAGAATGTTCAAATCTTAAATCTTATTTATTAGGTATCACTAATATGTAGATAATAATAGGAAAAATTGTCTTTGATCTACTAGTTTGTTCTTAATAGATAAGTACTAGTACCCTACATATTAATGTATAAAGATAGGTAGGTACCTATACAAAAAGTAGGAAAAAATCAAGACTTTGATTTGGTTGTTTGACTTTGATCCGCTTATTTGTTCTCCACAAGTACATACTATTAGCCCGAATTATCTGCTCCATGTATATACCATACCATCATAGAGATAGAATAGAATACTCCAGTTAGTTTTCTTATGGGATTTTGGATTTGGTAGCAAAAGGTAATAAAAAAAGGGGGTTTCCCCCGTGTGTGGCAGTGGCAAGTCAAGTCTACTAGATATGTACCTACGAGTATATGAAGTACCAGGCCAAAGTGATGATGTTCTATTGACGAGATTGCTGCAGTATTTCTGGATCTCTTTCTACACCACTTGTACTTACTACTACTACTACTACAAGTAGTAGTTCTATGTAGTAACTATGTATACGTAGGGTGGTAAAGGGATATCAAACCAGAACAGGCCTTTAACTATACAAGTATAACGTGGAAATGCGCACGCCAGTCCAAAATTTCTATCCATCTTACCCATCACCGAAACTCAAAAAGTTTTGAAAGTGAGGATCAGTTGACACTGGAATATCACCTTGAACAGTTGTTGAGACTACAAGTCTCCATACACATATACACCTTGCACACGATAAAAAACATAAAATTTGTCAAAAAATCTCCAGTTATAAGTACACAAGCAATTATATTATCGCCGGCTTTCTATAGCCGATATAAGTCATAAGATACAGTATAAATATATAGTTCAAAATCTCAAAAATCTCAATGGGTCGACGGAAACAAGAATGTCCTCAGCGAAAATGTAAGTACAATTTTTTAATTTTTTTTAATTGAAGCTTAAGTCCCTATTAGCTATGCCTACCTAATACAAACTATCTAGTACTAGTACTTATAGATTGTTTTGTTTTTGAAGTTCTTCTAATCTCTTAAGTCTTAAGACTCAAATTTACTATTATTAACTAAAGACTAAGTAATAAGAATAATAACTAGAATAAGTTGAGAAAAAGAGCTAAAAAGTAGACAAGAAATGGTAGTCTGTGAGTGACACATGTCCATCTTGAAATTCTGGTTTTGACGGAAGCTTTGTTTTTCTCGCTTTCTTATCCCCAAAAATAAGTTCCCCAGCAATCTTTTCCAGAAGAAATTATTCCAACAAACTTTTTCTTCTTAAAATAAAGATTTTAATAATTTGATATACTTATACATACATATTAGAGAGATAGTTATTTTCAATTTTTTTTGAAAATATTTATAAGATTCTACAGTACTACAAGTTGTATAGAATCGTTCAAACTTTGTTCCTCGTTGCCCCCCGTCGGATTTTGGATTTGTTTATTGCATACCCTCATAGATATCCAAGATTAACTTAAAAGATTCTTAGATTTTTTAGATTTTTTCTTACTAGTACTATACTGGTACTATGAGAGTATCAGTTGTAAACTTATCTTTAAAGAAAGTTTAAAAGTTTAAAAGTAGAGTGGTTGAGTTGATGGTTGCATAATATATTGAAGATTTGAAGGAGATATTTTGAAAATTTGAGTTAAGTATCTAGTAGGTACTATCAGTCGTAGATACACTTGACTAATATTGAGAATTGAGACTTTTTTTTGTATATTTACATTTATCCATAAGGGTAATAAAGTGTATGAAAATTTTTAGATTTTTTTCTACTTTTTTGGGACCCCACTATAGTGTGTTTTACCGACGCTCGAAAAACCACTCGACTGTTTGTTGATACAGTATTGAGGAAAGATGAAAGTAAATTTGAATTTTTTTTTAATTTTTTTTAGCTCGCTTTTTAACAGATTGATTTACCCGATGATTGAGATCATATTAAGTGATTGATTCATTGTAATAATTGTTTGTTTTTCTACAAAAAAACATGACAAAATAACTCAACTTTGCCCTCAAAAATCTTCAAACTTGTCTAGTTGAGTAGAAATTTGTAGTCTTTGAAACCCCACAGAAAAGCAACACTTTTTCATGCTAGATCTTTGACTGAAGGTTTTAATTGAATCTACTTATACATAGCATAGGCAAAGTGTCCCTAAAAGTAATTAGAATATTGATTTTATCTTTCAATTTGATCAAGATTTTGACAAATTTGACAAATTGTCAAAAACCCCCAAACAATGTATCTTGTGTATTTGTACAGCTTACCGAATATATCTATATAGTGTAGATAGTTGTGTAATAAAATATAAGCATAATATTAGCAAAATATCCTCAAAGTTATTCAACAGTTGGACCGCATCGATTTTGATTTCCCTCAATTTCACCCAACTTGAGTTTTTTTTCCTCCAGTTTCCTCCAGTTTTTTTAACTTGATTCTAGATACTACTGATTCTACTGACTACTATACTGGATGGAAAAGTCTAGTTCAAAATCTCACAAAAGTCAGGCTTATTGAGAGATACAGCAGAATTCTGAAATTCTGAAATTCTGAAGGCTTTCAATTCAAAGTGAATTTTGCACAAAAGGGAAGTAATGTTGCGACATTAGCCAGATATATCTTAGTATCTACAGAATAGTAGGTACTGTTCTGTAGATCTATTACTGGTACTACTAGTATCCGTACTAGTAGGTATAAAATATATAAGGTTACGACTTACTTGTTGAGATTGAAGGCTGACAATGTCTGAACTTGATGACATCGCAATCGCATCAGCGGCTTCATTTTCTTTCTGCCTATAATGCCTTCTAAACTTGTAATAAAATTCCTTATTTAGCCTTAAATTTTGATATATATTTCTATTATACAATACGTACTTGTACATTTACCTATTTTGCTAATCGTTAGCTCTATTCAAGTAACTTGTAGGTAAGCATTTAGTCATTTTGGACACTTGATTGTAGATTTTATAAAAAGATTGTAAATTGTAGCCCACACTTTACTACAAGCATTAGGTAACTCGAATTACAAGTCTTAATAGTATCTTGTTATTAGTTAGGCTTTTATACTGGGATTTTAGATATCATTTGTAACTCTGTCTTAGTTTCTGTGATAGCAAATACAGATACTACGTAGGTAGGTGCACTATTAAGTATGTACATACATAGTACATACTAGTAAGTAACATACATAGCATGTAACTTTATTAACCCGGCACGGTCGGACTTTTCCACAAGCAATCTTAACATAAAGTAAAAAAACTCACAAATATCGAAATTCTATTCATATCATACGAGTATCATAGTTAAATGCAATTTCAGGCAATCTATGTCCGTAAAATATAAGAGCTTTACAAATACAGAATATACTCAAAAAATTCTCGAAATTATTTCAGATTCAGATAAGATTCAAAAGTTTCAAATCTCAAAAATTTCAAAAATTCTGATAAAAAATGACGATCATAGCTCGTGGTATAAATAGAAATTCCGATATTTGTTGAAATTTTTCTGAAATTACGATAAAATTATACCTACAGAAATTTTAGAAAACTTTAAGAAATTTCTGAATTTGATGATGTTTTTGCTTGCAAGTTGAGCATTTTCTCTACTTCTATGCATTCATTCATTCTTTCATTCATCCGGATCCTTGCTCTTCCTTTCCTATCTATTTCATACATAAGCACTTGTACATACTACTGAATAAGTATATGTACATATTATGTATACCATTCAGGAATCGTAAGTCTTTTAACTTATAGAATATCCGAATTTCCCAGTTTTACTATTTTACTACCATACTACTAGTACTAGTATAGTTATAAGGATTCACCGAGGAAACTTTACAAATTTTTTTTTGTCGGCGTAGGAAAAGCAACCTGTTCAATGCTCAACTTACTACTACTATTTTTACTACGATTTTTTGCACTTGTCTCTGATCCCTTACTTGCATAATAAAATGCATTTTTTGAAATAAAAATATCTTTTGATAATCTAATAGTTTTTTGGATTGGGAATAAAGACTTGAATTCTAGGTTCAAATCTAGGATTAGATTCATTGGTAGGTCATTATAGGTTTAGGTTGGTAGTAAGTAGGTTTAGTTGAATTTGAAGTTATAATGAAGTAGGTAAGCGGTCTTTACTTCAGATCTCAAGCCTCGGATCTAAAGTTCGAAGGATTCCATCATTTTATTTCCAGAAAGTTTGAGTTTGAGTGATATATAAAAGTAAACTTGATTTGATATACCAAGGCAGGCAGTCAAGTACCTATACTGTACTAGTAGTACTACCTAGTAAGTATAAAAGGGGTTCGAAATAAGCAATTTAGTAATTTAGGCAACTCTGTGTTTTTTGAAGAGCAAAAAAAATTACTGTCAGAAGATCGTCATAAATTTTACCACCCCGAGCCCCACCACTTTGGCGGATGCGGAGTACAGCAAAATTTGAGATTTTTCCTTTTATATTCCTGGACTTGGATTTGGATGGTTTTAGAGCACCCCCCCCCCATCTTCATATACTGTATAAAGTATATAAAGTACACTGTATATCAGGCCGAATAAGTACTTTGCAAAGAGAAATAAGTCCATCGAATTGAAGATATAAATGTCTAACTTCATGGGTAGAATATATGAGGAAAGTCTTAACAGCCGAGCCGAAACACAACACACGAACTTGTACCTAGAGAGATAATGTTAATAGAATAGAAGAAACTGAGGAATTATCGTAGATAGACAGAATATTTCGAACCCTTCGACTTCACCGTCTCATCAGATCAGTTTTATTCAGGCTAGAATTCTAGAAGAGTAAATGATTCTGGCCATATTAGCTAATTAAGCAGGTAATTAGTCAGCCCCTCAGCCCTTCAACGAAACCCTAATGATAATGATATGATATTTACAAATACTCCCAAAATACAAATACTCACACAAGTAAACACTTATCTAGGCCTAGAATATATTTTCCCACCTTTTAAATTGCCTAATTTATCAAGTATTTTATTCGTTTGTAAGGCAGTGTATAAGGCTTTTTTAATTAAAATCGAAATCCTACAACAACTACTGACTGGAACTACGGACCCTTATAAAAGGCCAAAATTTTGAGAAAAATTTTAGCTACTAATTTTGTAGGTATTTATGGCATCATATACCAATAAAAGTGCCTACCTATATACGAGAAAAATTTGAAAAACTATTTCTCTACTTGCGTTTTTATTGTCAAATTTATTTGCAAGGCTTGGCTTTTTCAAAACTTGAGGACTTTTTGAGTTTTAAAGGTATTTTTACTTGTTAGATTTAAGTCAAGTCCTTTATTTTCAAAGAGTTTATCCGATACAGATAGAAGGTATAACAATAGATAATTCTAATAGATTTCAGGTAATCTAAGCTAGGGCTTTTCCATTGCTCTTATTTATTTTATTTCATTTTATTTTGTTGCTGATCCTTTTTCTACTCGATTGTTTGGTTTCGAGGTTTTAAAAACTCGTTGACGACAACCAAACCACCACAAAGGAACTCGGCACACTTTTTCCTACTTTAATTCCCCTGTAAAAGTAAATCAGATATTATATTTGAAAATTCTACCTTTTCCCAGATAAATACGAGTATACTACTATCAGTACTACTATAGATGATAAAAGTTGTAAATAAATATCATAGTTAGGTAGGTTATGCGAATGCATTGAAATTGAAATTTGAGGGCAAGTCCCTTTTTTTTACTATAAGTTCAAGTATTGTATAACACAAATGCACAGATAGTGATAGTGATAGTATTTTATCCTAAATATTCTTGCAACTGATATAAATTATATGAAATCAAGTAAGTATACTTGTACAAGTATGCATTTTACATGGGATTCGCACGGTTCTTGGTCTTCATTCATGGTTTTTTTTTCAACTTGGGGTTGCTTTTACTATACAAATACTACAAGTATAAAGTACTCTAGTAGTAGTATAAGAAACTTGAAGCAAAAAATGAATATCAGTATAGTAAAAGTAGTGTTGTAGGGCAAGGCAAAATCCAAGGCAGTTCGTAGAGCAAGTTTCCAAATCTCGAATCTTGAGGAAAAAGAACAAAGTGCAGTAAGTGAGTCGGAAATTTTCAAAAAAACTTGTAATACATATTTATATCGCAGTACCAGTACGAGTACTAGTGATATACACCTGTTTTCATTTCTGATACACAAGTATAGGTTACAAGTAGTGTAAATTGTAAGTCTGTACTACCATATGTATGATATGGATGTGCAATAGCTTTTAAAATAGTTTCTAAAAAGGTTTAATTAGGTGATGATCAATTCTCGGGATTTCTCTACACCCCATTGAGGGGCTCATAAAAAAACTGGGGACATTTTTGATGTGCTTCACTCAAATAGTTGAAGTACTTTCCGAATGAGTTTTTTTCATATAAAATATATGTATTTAGTTGCTGGTAGTTGGTAATAAGGGTTATAAAAGGATTCTGGCTCTATTTTGCTGTACTAGAATATACGTGGCTGCGTGAGGCTTGAATTTGGTCTCTACTTTTGCTTGATGTGACTCTGATGGAAAGACTGACATCTCTTCGATCGAAATACAGTGATGCCAAGCCGCCCAAGACTTCTTCTCGTCAAAAAATATCGATTTTTTCCAAATACCTACTACATACTCTATTCTGCCTATATGTACATAAGTACATACATGTATGGCTGGAAATCTTTCCGAATTCAGAATTTCAGACAGAAACTCAAGAGTTGAAGGAAAAACCCGAATTTGAGCCGGTTGACGAGTGAACTTCAAACTCAAACTAACTGCCATTCCCTTTTGCTCATACTCCTCCAATCCAACTTTTCAAAATCGAAATCAAAGGCCAAAAAAATTCAATACCAATATTTATAGAAAGACTTGCTAATATACCTAAAGCCTACACTAGTACTAGGACTACTATATATCAGTACATCAAATTAGTACCAGCAGGACCAGAACCAGAGTACAGGGTTTATTAATGAGATAATTAGATATAGAGACTTTCGTGACACACCCTACTTACTAACTTACTACCATACCCATACCATTTAATATACTTTGAATTAGTCATAAGACAATCTCATACTTATCAAGTCAAGTGACAAAACACATCTTAAATATCATAAAATGCCTTACTTTACACTTTCTACAGTCCTATAAAATTACTACTGCATATAGTACTAGTAGCATGCACTTGTTGAGATTCAAATACTATAGTATAGATACTTGAGCTCAAATTTTGAGCTATTAAAAACCTCGACTGAGCAACTGTCGAATGTAGAATGAATACTTTTAGATTTTTAGATTTAACACTACCAAATCTCTGGATATCTTCTGGTATATATCTGTATTTTGTAGCTTGCTTTAATGGTCTGACCAATTCCCTGGGAGATTTTCTTCGATTTTTGAGGATTTTACATTTATACCAGTATCAGTTATAGGTACTTGTAATGCATATAGGTAATAGGTATAGGAGACTTGAACGGATGTTGAAGTTTTTGCCTTTTTGTTCTGAATGCAGCAATGTGCCAGAGTTAATGTTCAGACATCAATCAAAGACTCTTCCGTGGTTCATCGAAAAGGTTTGGTTTGTGACATAATTTATGTGATCCAGGTGCTAGTAAATATACACAGACAGTCCCCAACTTTTATAAAATTCTCTCTGATATCACTAATACTTACTTCTATTACTAGTACTACTACAAGTATCTATGTATAAATATCCGACTGAAATTCTCACTCTTTTTCCAACATTCTAAACTACACAGAGTATCTTTAATGTACTTAATGTATGTATTTTTATCCTATAAAGTACTACTATTCGGTACTAGTATGTAGAAGTAATATGTTTCCTTTCATTCGAGGATTTTAGTGCAGTCTGTCCATCTAGCCCATCATCATCATTTGAAATTCGGCTGCCACTCTCATGACAATAAAAAAAGTGTCAGTGATATATTTCGTACAATTTCAAGCCATATATACCTACTGATACTATTACAGTATCAGTAATCTATAGATATCTATGGTGTGGTAGTATGGATAAAATCCTATCATCATATCCATATCCATTATAAAAAATATGGTAACACGCTAGATTTCCCCGATTATTTTCTCACCCGTATGTTATTCACCCGTGTCAGTTTCTCACCGCGACGTTA
>JAQIXA010002803.1:0-16213 GCA_034699045.1 Nanhermannia cf. coronata Gr-Ori-00579 | reverse complement strand
TTTTTTTACTTTAGATAGTCAACTTTTATTATTGTCTAAATATAAGCCTGACTATCGAGCTTATAGGTAGGATACTTAAGCATTTGTATTTGTAGATATTTTTCAAATGAAAAATCTGCAAAGGAACTTATCAAAATCAAATCAAACCTTCTTTTTTTTCTGCTATTTTATGTCTTTCTGTAATCCGAAAAGTCAGAAGGAAATCTATTACTTAATTTACTACTTAGGTAAGTACTAACCATACGGAGTATTAGGCATTTTCAATTTACTTTGACTTTTGTATTGTATCAGATCTCATAAAATCCTATGATTATTCAGCAAATATCACAAATCTACTCGAACTCGAATCAAAAATACCTATTGAATGAAAGTACCTACCTAAATACTTTATTTGCTAGTAAATCCTAAATACTTTTAGATACCAAAGTAAGAGTAACCTATCTAGTGTATATTTTGAAAAAAATATCAAAATATCAAATTATCAAAATCATCAAAAAGTTGAGTCCTGAACCTGAATTTGTGCTTAGAAAATGCCAATACCTAGCTTGTTCACAGCTTTTGCAGTGCTATATCGACGCAAAATTTAGCCCAAAACTCGCTTTTGATAATCATTTTGGCAAATTCCACTGCAAACAGCTCCAAAACTGAAGCGGGAATATTCGAAAATCATCAAAAATCCCAATATTTCACTATATTAGCCAGTTTTTTGATAATATTCGAATAATCCCGCTTCAGTTTTGGAGCTTTTTGCAGCGGAATTTGACAAAATCCTTATCAAAATCAAATTTCGTGCTAAATTTTGTGACTATATAGCACTATCTTTGGTTTTTAGGCCTTTCCATGTTAAATAAACCTCATAAAGGCCAGAAAGCCCTTATAATCCCAAGATATCCTAAATAACCTTTTAAAATTTTCATAATTTGACATTATTCAAATTGACAAGTTCTACTAAATACTAAATACTGATAGGTTTTTGCTAGTAGGAGTAGGTATGTTCCTAGTAGTAAATAAATATTTAAGGTAAGACTTTCTTCAACTTGTTCACTTTTTCATCTGCTTTTTTCAACTTTTTTGTCGTCCCTCGTAAAAAGTTTCTCTAAACAAGTCATAAATCACTTTCTTCTACTACAAGTACTATTAGGTACTGTAAGTATTATAAAACTTTTCTACTTTTTTTTACACAATATAAATATACAAAATATTTCAAGGATATTCAATACCCTTGTACTATTCTGTGATAAACTAGTAAGAAATATTGCTCAACCTCCCATAAGATACAATTTCAAAGCTGATATTCTTCTCTTTTATAAAATATGGAATAAAAAAGTCCAAGAAAGTATGTAGAAAAAGGTTGATATTACTGCCATTTTGTTCACAATTCAGAGTAAAGTGAGTACTTAAGATTTTATACAAATAGACCTGCATTGGTCTATTTGTATGATGGTACTTTTTTTTGGGTAAAAATGAGCAAAAAATAAAATATGGGAATGATGTCTTATGAAGGTATAGGTACTTTTATGTAGAAAGCATATTTTCTCAGATTTTTATGACAAGATGCTTTTAAGAGTCCATCATTACATCATCAGCATGATACTTATATTATGGTACATAAGTACCTACGCTAGTTCTACCTAAATAGATACTAGTACTTGAATGAGATTCAAATGAAAAGATCTACATTTATATTAAGTATCTTTGTAATCCAAAAGCGAAATTATTTGGTTTAGAGGTACATATTTTGATAGACTTGAGTTTAATTTCATACCTATTTTGGTTGAAATTATCCCAATATTTATAGCTTAACTATATCCCTGTATGAAGTTTACCAAAAAATATTATTTTAATTTAGTTTAGGTCAGGTTAGGTTAGGATTTTAAACAATTTTGAGTTAATTGTAGTAGGTAAAGTTATACAGAATACATTGTACAGATAGGTAAAGTTAAACCAAAAATATAGGGGTTTTAAAAAAAATATGGATGAGAATAAATTTTAACTCATATCTAGAGACTTTCTGAAGCCAATTTACAACTGAATCAGCCTAATATAAGCTGTCAAAATTCTAAAAACTATCGCGGCTGATGCTTCCCTCATCGCGGCCGAGGGTTGCCTCATCGAGGCTGAGGGTTGCCTCATCGCGGCTGAGGGTTGCCTCATTGCGGCTAATGGGAGCTATTAGATTAGCTGGACTTAAGATTTTTTAGAATTTTTTAAAAAAATTTCTAAAAAAGTACCTACTTTTCAAGGTTGTTTCAAAGTAGGTATTTGAGGTTTTTCAAAAATTTTCGAAAAAATTTGCCAAAAATTTAGCTGGATTGTCACTTTTTTCAAGATTTTTCAAAATTTCAAGATCTCTCCAATAATTTTCAAGTCAGATTTTTGTCTTGGACTAATTGACATTGAACCCTGTAAAATTGACATAAATCTCAAATCTAAACGGATATGAATTATTGCCCAAGTTTTTATTATAATTTGTAACAAATAATTCTTGCGTTCAAATTTTTTGTTCACTTCACAGCACAGCTCCTGCAGGAAGGTTGTAATAAATATTATAATGGCTCAAATTTGCACCTCTGTACTTGTAGGTATATTTCTACTATAGATATCAGCCCATAAATAAATAAATTTAAACACAAAAAAAGCATCTCATAAACATAAAAATGATGCAGAAAAGGACTTGGAGTTTTAGAGTATTTAATATTTTGCCACTTTCGTCATCCACCAACGATAAATAATAAAGATTTTATTTTTTTTATTTTTTAGAAGCTTCTTGGGTTGGGTTGGGCACTATACACTATACTATCCTATCTCCCTAAAAAAATAAAATTTAATTTGGTCAAAATAAGTAATAAGATACATTGTAAGTTACATACAGAGTCTGCTAATAATATTTATGAAGCTTGAAGTTGCATTCTTAATAGTTATGAGATGGGAAATAGTTAATAAATTTTACACATTTTTACAACCACAAAAGTATTACATTCAGTTAAAAGTAGTAAAAATTTACAAAATATATTTTGATGATATGATGGGTGATTTTTGAATGAATCTTTTTGTGTGTACTTGAGTGCTTGCATATTTATAATGGGGGTGAATATGTAATAACTAACTTGATAACTGCAATAACATCATTGTAAATTGTCAAAATAAGAGTGTTAAAATTTTATTATTAAGAATCTGCTAGTTTCATATATAGTAACTCGTATATCTTTGAGAATAAAGTATCTTATTCTTTCATATCTTATAGAAACATTTGGTTGCAATTTTTGGTAATAAAAACTGCCTTCAAGCTTCCCTTTAATAACCTGCATAAAATGACTAATAAAACAAAAATAAAAAATAGACAATTTGTCATATTAAAAATGTCAAAATTTGATTAGGTATACTTACGAGTATGTATTCTGTAAATAAGATACTGTCTCTAAAATCGAGTTTCAGAAACTACTGATATCAGCAGAGTCAAATTATTTTGGTCAAAAATTAAAATTATTCAAGTAACAAGAAAAATCAACATCTATAAATTTATTAATATACAAATTTTGGTCGTAAAATTTTATGTCACTATTTAAATAAAAATTATCAATTTAGAGACATTTTTTAAAACTACAGATTTATAGGAATTCTTTCTAAAAATTTTATAACAGACAGACCAGAAATTTCCATCTCAAAAAGTTTCGATATCTATAGAGAAATTCACTTATACGAGTATTTTCTCGAAATTCTGAAAAAAAGGAATTGAGATCCTTGAAATTTCTTGAAATAGAAAAGGATACAATTTGCAGAATTTTACATAAAATTTGATTATTTTGAAATATTTAGATCTCAAACAAACTCCAAAATTTCAGACTTCAAAATCAACTGAAATTTCTCAAAATTTCGAGCAAAATTCAATAAAAATTCATAGCCATAATCTTCATATCTATAGGGAAAAGTGACATTTCTTTAAATTTTGAAATTGGAAAATTGAAAGTTAGAAAAGATTTTAAAGATTTAATAATGACCTTTGCCTTTGACATTTTGAAAAAGCTCTCGTGTACAAGATCCTTAATTTTGAATTTCAAGCACCCAGTTAATAGATAAAAAATATAAAAATGCATACAAAAATGTAAGTAGGTACTCGTAAAATTTATAAAAATTCAAACATTTTTCTTGTCTAAAGTAGGTACCTATATACGAGTACAGATAGTAAGTCAAATTTTTTAAACAATTATTGCGAAATCTCCCATATAAAATATCAATAAAAAAGGACTTGAGGGCTTTCTTATTGTGCCTACATAAGATACAATATTTTATGTGTAAAAAAACTGAAATAAAACAAATTATACTCAACCAGATTCTCATGTTAATTTAATATGTCTCTGGCTCTGTGTAACTTTCCTATACTACATCATAAATACGCCTATTGAGGTATAAAAATCCTATAATTTAGCACACTTAAATACAGACTACTTGGAGTCGAAAATTTTTTTTATACTTTTTGTATTGTAGAAGGACATGATTTTTTTATTAGTCCCCCTTACTAATAATGTTATGCTAATATTAATATTAATGATTCTAAATATTTAAATAGTTATCAGCATCAGTAAGTTCAATTCATTACGCATATTTGTGAATAATTTCTTAATTTCTTTGTACCTATATTATATTGTAAACAAATACTAGTAAGGTACTTACATATCTGGTTGACCATGGATGATTAATATTATTATTTATGACCAGATATTTACTCCTTTTCCTTCATTTTTATTGTATTATTTATGAATATTATTAGGACAAGAATTTGAGTATAAAAAACAATAGATACCTTTAGGTTATGTCTTTTTTTTGAACAAATAACTTACTCAAATATAGTCATTTATAAAAGGGTCCGTTTGCGAGCCTGAATCTGAATCTACTATTCGAAGGAATTTTGAGAAATTGAGGTGATTTTGAGGTCTGAAATTCTGAAATTTGAAGTTTGAAAATTTAAAAATTATTGAAATTTTATGCAAATATCTGCAGAATGTCACTTTTTTCTAGATTTGAAGATTATGGCTAAGCTTTTTATTGAAATTTGCTCAAAATTTTGAGAAATTGAGGTGATTTTGAGGTCTGAAATTCTGAAATTTGAAGTTTGAAAATTTAAAAATTATTGAATTTTTGTTCAAATATCTGCAAAATCTCCACTTTGCTCTAAAAAGTGATCAATTTTATTGAATTTTGCTCGAAATTTTGAAGAATTTCAGCTGATTTTGAAGTCTGAAATTTTTGTGTTTGAGGTCTGAATATTTCAAAATAATGAATTTTTTTGTAAAATTCTGCAAAGTGTCCCCTTTTCTGAAATTTGAAGCTTATGGTGATCTCTATTAGCCTTTATTTCTCTATAACAAATTACCTTTAAAGCAAATTTGATCACTTGTAATTCAAAATATACATTTATATTCAAGGTATGGACAATTCTATCAACAAATTGCTTCATAATCTCAACGAAGAAATCATAATGGGACAAACCCACATATAAACATGTACAACAGAACAGAAGCCAAATAGTTAGCCTTATCTATTTTGAAAAAAAAAATATTAATTTCATATACAAACACAAACATATGATATATGAGTATAGAAATGTAAGAATTGAAGCAACCGTACAGAATTACTATTCAACTCGGGTACATAATGGGGTTAATTAATTTGAACATTCCCATGTTTAAATTGTAGTTTAATTTTTACTTTTGTTTATTGTGATTGTATTTTTTTGTATCTCTTACTAAGATATGTATGTAGTATGTATGTAGGTTTGTTGTCAGTAGTCAGTCTTAAGTATCCTACTCATATCAAGTTATCGATCAAATTAAACTTGTGTACAATTGCAATTACAATTTACAATGGGAGAAATGGAGAAGAAATGAGAACCACAAATGCAAATGCAAATTCTAATTACATATCATAATCATAAGACTAGTAAGTACTCGTATATAGATAGCTTCATCCTAATATTTATCCAAAATTTAAACTGTCAAATGAATGTTCATTTCAAGTATCTACACATATTTTTAGTTTAAATATTTGATTCTGATACAAAAGGTAAATATCATTTTTTCAAAATATGTTTCAGGTTAAATGTCTCGGAAGAAAAACAGGGCCAAAATTTTAGCAAATTTTATTTAAAGATAACTGCATTAAATTTTTGCAGGTTATTAGTAATACATAGTTATGAAAAGTTGATGATTTGTTTGAAAATAAGTAGGTAAGCTTTTGGACAATTTTTGAAAGAATAAAAAAAAATTCAGAATGCTTTAAAAAGGCCATCAAAAATTATCTGTACTTTTGAAATACAATTTGATTCTCGATCAAGTGTCTCAATCTCCAAATTAAAACAATGTTTTGACTGTTTTATGATTCTCGAATTCAAATTAAATATATCATTAACTATAAGTAAGGTAAGTAGTATGTAGAAATGAGGGTAGATATACAGATAATCCAAGTACTACTTACATAGTCCTAGTATAAGTACCTACATAATATAAGAAAATGGCTAATTAAAAATGTATAGAAGGGTTAGTTCAAATTATTATTATTCTTTTGTTTCCAATCGTTCAGGACATGGTCAATACTAAGCCTCAGGTTATACAAACACTAATCCTAAGATACACTAGACTACAGACACATACCTAGTTAGGGAATAGGTCTTGGGAAATGAATAATTAATTCGCAAATGATAGCACCCTTTCCACAATATATTTTATTACCCTGCTGTCTCAAACTCATACTCACCTCAAACTCAAAAACAAAGTATCAAATCAACTGGTATCATCGAAATAATTAATTATTTCAAATTTCAATGGGCAGAAGAGAGAAATTAAATTTTAATAGGGCAACAACTACATTATACATTAAATATCCTTATCTCAGGTATTAATTAGGGGAAACAAACATTTGACTTGACGTTCTCAAATCTCAAATTATTAATTTCAGAATAATAAAATACATTCTATACTAGACTAGACTTGTTTAGTAGGATAATACTCTATACTGTACACCAGTGCATATACATTTAAACTACTTACTGCGATAATTATTTTTTAATTTTTGCACATTTCATAGGTGATTTTTGCACTACTATACTACAAAGTATAATGATTTAAGGAAAAAGGCGTTTTTTGAACTGATTTTTATGACATTTTGTATTGTAAAGGCAGTAGGGAACAAGTGTTTGTGTAAAGATAACAGGGCTCCCAGTGGCTTCCATTTGACTGTGTTTAATGAGATTTAATGAGAAAAGTTTAGATTTTTAAGTATCTTTATTATTACGATATGACTTCGTGTGAGATAAGCATTTCCTCTAACTAAGGATAAATAGACTACCTATGGTAGGATTTTTCTTGTTTTGATTTACTTTTGACTTGACTTGATGTCTACAAGTATACTTATACTACTGTGTTCTTGTGGTTTTAGACTTGGAAGAATGGCAAATTTATGATTTCCATTAGCATGTATTTGACTGATATTTCACTACTTTAATTCTAAAGTCAATTAGACAGGTGTAAGTATTAAGAATATGGAATTTTCAAAGAAAAAAGTGTCAAATTGCAAATAAAAATAGCAATTTTTTATTTTTCCAAAATTCCAAAAAATTCCAAAAAACTCAGTTTTTTCCAGTACCAGAAGTCTGAAATTTTATTTCAGACTCAAAATAACCCAACTTTAATTACCCAAAGTTAGCCTTCATCTTACATTGCAAATATCCAAAAATTTGAATATAAAAAAATTTACCAATACATCTAGGAATTTACCTACAACATTTTACCTCTAAATTCAGACCTCCATAAGAATAAGACTAGAATTTTTTGCTAAATTTTGATATAATGGTAACTAACAATTCTACCCTACTACTGATGATTAGGATAATAAATGAAGATTCAGGTGAATAGTTCATAAAAATATAATTTTTATATCTTACCCTCATAGCTTACATTTAAATTACGATGCATTGTTAGAAAATTTATGTATTCATACATTTATAAATACTTCCTATACTTACTTACCTTAATATATCTAGGTACTTGATATTACTAGACCAAATAACGCGATAAATATAGTTTATTTAAACCTATACAGCTAAACTACTGTAAAAGGATCATCATTTTTGTGGGAAATTCACCAATTGTCACCATAATCATATTTATCATCATTAATTTAAATTAAAGCATTTCGTTATGTAAATCTTATAGGTACTCTCTGCTATGAGTACTACTAAAAATATAATGGTAAAGTTATGCAATTTTTCAGTTCCTACACTTTTTATATGTATATGGACTTGGTAATAACTGCAATTGATGTTCTAACTGTTTCAATCAAAATATTCAAAAAGTTGATTTGATGTCTCAATTTATCTTTAGAATAGTGTATTAGAAGCGGTAGAATAGAAATATGTACAAGTACAAGAGCAGTAGTCTGCCTAATTATTATTTTTATTCTATGCAGATTATTAATTAGGAAAATTTTGCAAGTCAATCTTTCAAATTCAAGAGGCTAAAAATATCTTTTAAAAAAATAAAATATAGCATGATGTTCATGTTATAGGGTACTCTTATATCAGTATATTGAGTTATCACTCGATATAAATCTTAATACTTGAAATTCAAGTCTTAAGATCAATCAAAGTCCTACAAGTAACCTTCCACATTTGTCAATAAATCACCCATTTATCTTTAGATAATGTCTGGATACCTACTTACAAAATTTGCTTTTTTTAGAATAAAAACTGAAATATTTGCAATTATTTATCGGAAATATTTAATAAATCAACTGTTGTGCCATACATTCTGGAAAATCAGACATAGATTCTAAATTCAAAAAGACCTTATGTAAAGGTCGTAGGTTAAGATATTCAATGTAATCTTTGATTTTTCTGTTTATACGAGAATGAATGAGTTAAAAATATCTTATAAATCATGTCATGCATTACAGTTGGATACAAATTATATAGTATAATAATTAGTATATTGTGAATTAAAAGAGAAAATTGACTGAATCAGAATACTCCGTAGTCATTTGTAAATACAAATATGCTTTAAATATGGTCTACCCCTAAAATGTCCCATGACCATAATGCCCCAGATCAAAAATGTCCCACACCAAAAATGTTCCAACCAATTTGTCCCAAAAAATGTCCCCATTTTTAAAAAATTGGGACATTTTTGGTCCTGGACATATTTGGTTTGGGACATTTTGGTAATAGGACAATTTTTCCTGGGACATTCTAGATGGATATGGCTTTAAATAGAGAATTCATCACTATTGTAGGATACTAGTAATCTTAATTTAATTTATTTAAATTCGCAATAACAATGTTATTGCGATTTAATAACATCTATTTAAAAAATTTGCCAATTTTTTGCAATAAGTTTTTAAAATGGCATTTTTGAATAATAAGTACCCTACCTACCTACCTACCTATTTACACATTTTTTAAACTAATTGTGAAAATCAATATAAAAACAGTACAATGTATTGACTATTATAGATCTATTGTCAAAAAACAGCTTTTTTATTTATACTTTTTATTTTACTTGTATGAATAGTTACTTGTTATTTTCCCTATACTTTGGCTGATATGTCAGACTGATCGTGTATTAGATTAAGATCTCATCACCAAAGTTAATAATATATCTTGAAGTTTATCCAAGTCCAAGTAGACAGGTAATATATATAGTAGTAGTAGGATACTATATAGAGATCTGCTATTATTAACAAAACTTCAATCATCGTCAAAAAAAAGCAATATCAGTAGCCCCATACTCTACTGAACAGTTCTCGGACTTTGAATTTTTTTATTTTAAAATTAGCCCGTGTTTTTTTACATAAAAGCATAAGGTGATTGTCCTTTATAATACTTCAATAGTTCAACACACATAATACTAGTAGGGTACTATTAGTATCTGTACATTTCACTTCTATTTTTGTAAAAAAAAACTAATTTAAGAGTCAATGTATCAAATCATGGCATGGTACACAAGACAAGGGATATAGGCAGGATGAAATTTTCAACGCTACACAAATCTTTTCAATATTATTATAAAGCATTACACTGGGCAAATAATGAATAGATGTGGTCGTCGATTGCAAAATAAATTGTATCTGAATTTAAAAGAGACAAATTAGCTGCGGTTTGTGGTACATCAGAGAGAATATACCTACATTTTTTTCTACTTTTTCTACTCGAATTGGTAAAATAATGTTAGTAAATTATCATTTATTACATTTATTATAGAATTACATCGTAAGAAACCGAAAAATTCACGAAATTGTATCTTTAGAATATTTTCAATCTACTTTACTATTACCTACTAGCATCTTTAAAAATTTGTAGATACAAAATATCCAATAACGAATCGTCAATTTACAAAGTATCTCCTGAAATCCTAGATTTCGTAATGTCATCAAATAGACGAAAACTACAATTTCAAATCAAAAACTGAGATAAAAATATCGCAGAGATTCATATGACCTACTCTTTGACTTTTTCAACTAAACTGACGAATTTCAAAAAATATTCCTAAAATTCGCTAATATAGTTAGCACTAGATCATTAAGAAATATATTTTGACGATTTTCTATTTGACCCATCTGATTTTGATCTATTGAACTTTAAAAGGTTCCCAAATAAAAATCTCTTTCTTTTGTTATAAAATAATGGAGATAAAAATGCAACTTTTTCTATACATTTGCATATTAATAGTACCAGAACGAGTACAGTAGTAGTAATAATAGTGTAAAATAAGTATGCTAAATCTTATCTTTTGAAGATAATTTGTGTGCTAGTGTTATGCATGTTTTACCCATGTAATGTGTACTTGTTTCTTTATATAATGAAGGTGATTCTCAATTCTCAATATGAAAAAATATGTAAGATTTAGAAAAGAGATCACTTGCTTTACTTACTTATTGTATAAATATACAAGTTGTAAATTAAAATATATTTACAAACTCGTCTTGAAAAGTTGCATTTAAGTAGTAATAGTAGGTAGGTAGTGGATATGTAACTTCTTTATCTCTTATCTTCTAAATAAATCATTCATATCTGAAATTCTGAATCTAAACACACTACACGGTCGACTTACCTACTAATACTTAACATCAAGATACTCTAGTATCTGTAGTTAAGTATCTAGTGTCTAGTACTACTTATAATAATGCTTATTTATGGGGAGAAAATTTTTGCTAATTTTAAATTTATTTTGGAGAGAGTTAACTATACAAAAACATACAAAACATAATAAAATGACTATCAATTCAAGAAAGGTAGTTAAATATGTAACTCGCCTCATATACGATACGATAGCTTATTTACTTATAGTTGTGTTTTTAAAACTTGTTCAGTTGATCAAAGGAAAAAATATCGAATGGCAAATACACTATACGAGTATATAGAAATCTTAGATCTAAAAAATTTCTATTCCAAAATTTGCAGATCTTTTAAGTACATTTTGTTAGGTAGATAGGTGTGCTCTAGAATAAAATTTAAAGAGATTTTTTAAATTAAAATCCCTAATTATACTTATCTATAGAGGATTTTGAACTGAAGTAGAATTTTTGCATCTTTATGTCAAAATTTTAAGTTTAAATTGTCATAAAAATATCAATTGGCGTTCGGAAATTCTTAAAAACCAATCGGTAAATATTAGTGATCGATTGTCGATTAGTAATACTTGTATAGGTACCTGGTAGTCCTTCAATTGTAGAAATAACCTGTATAAATATTTACTTAATTTTTTCTAACAATGTCATACGAGTATTATTTAACTGATATTTATGCTGGCCGAAATCTCACTACCTATACTATATAGTACCTAAATTCCGATATCCATACTAACAATTAGTGTCTAATTCGACAATATTTGTAAGAATTCCAATACATTTTACAATTTAGTCAAAATATTTTTTGACAAAATGACAGAATATCCATAATTTTGCATTTGATTCTTTCAACCGGATATTTTTTGCATATACATACTTGTATATTAAGCCTACATAAAATGTACAAAACAAAGCTTGAGAAAGATTTCCCGATGATAAGATGTGAATCTCTTGTATGTTTTTTTAAACTTCCGATTCTGACACTATTTTTTATACTTTTATTATTATGTATTCTCTGTATTTGTATAAAACTTGATTACTTGTTATAAAAGTACAGAATACTCATTTTTATGATTATATGAATAAGGGAAAATGCTTTAGGTGCATATTCCCATGTTCTTCTCCTTTATTACCTTATCTTATTTCTATGTAGGTACATTTTTTTTCTCATTTTTATGTGCTTAAATCAACACTTTTAAAAAAAATAAGCATGCTCAACTATGTACTTTGTCCTTTATACATTGCACCAGCCGAACCAAGCTGAGGTAATTTGTTTAGAAAATAAGCAAAAATCGAAGAAAAAGCAATTTTTGATGAAAACCCATTGCTTTTTTGTTAGTGAATAAGCATAGTGCATGATTTTTGAAAAAAAAGTTGTTATTTTAAATCAAGTAATTTATTATCAAAATATGAGTAAAAAAGCTGACACTATTTTCTTATGATAGGTACCTATGAGTACTTGTGTAATTAAGCTTTTAAAAACTCTTTAAAATCATAAAAAAATTAAGCAGACTATGAGAAATTATTACGAGAGGAGTTGAGATTTTAAGGATTTTTCATGAAAAAATTTGTTGCTCAAAAGGCAAAAAGTTGTCTCAAAATCTCAAAGTCTAGAGGCTGTGAATCTTTTACTTTTTTTACATAATAATTCATTATTAGTTAGGTACTCATAGTCAGTAATACTCGTATTACCTAATAGATTTAGGTAATTTTAAGTAAGACTTAATCTTGTCTTGCACATTTGAATTTGAGCCTAGAGTTGATCGCCCCCATCTTAAATCTTGAAAATAAATCTCCTACTAGGTACTTGAATACGTATAGTAGTAGGTAAGTACTGCTAGAATAATATGTAATTTATTTCTCTTTATAGCAGACCTCAGGGTTTATTTTAAAAATTTTTTAGAGAATCTGATTACTCGAGAACTTACACATTACACTGTGGACTATTCATGTGAAATGCAATACTTTGAGGTTTTAAATTGCAATCGAGAAATAGAGATTAAACTTGATGAGTAGCTCATTTCATTCACTTATCATTATCATTATCAAAAAGTAAAAATCATACTAGAATTAGAATCCAGGCTCTAGTTCGAAAGTAAACAAATCAAGAAATTTAAAAATTTATCAAAATTTCTAAAAATTTCTAAAAATTACCCGAACTTCATAATACAGAGTAGGGTATAGAAAGAAGAATGATCTAATTTTAAATAAATGACAAAATTTCTATGAATTTTCGTTTAAATGGAGTTTCAGCACCAATATTAGAGTCATTAATCATAAAATATTTTATATTTTATATGAAAATAAACTAAATATTGAGTATCATTCTGATATTTTGATCATTGACAGTTTGATTATGAGATTTTGAACATTTTCAAGAAAAAAAAATTCAAAAAAGTAAGTAAGTAAGAGTCAAGTTAAATTAGGGTGAGGTAAGTTGTATAAGGGGGACGATTCTCTGGCCGAATTTCTCAGACACAAAAAGAGATTATCTTTAAAGATACCTTCAACGCCTACCATATTCACAAATGTATGCAAATTTCAAAGATAAATATTCAACACTTTTTTATGAACCTTACTACTAATAATGTACATAGTTAACTACTACATTCAAAATTTCAAAGTATCGATTTACTCGATTTACTTGTGCACACATATCGACTACTTATAATGATCAATAATGAGGCTCATTATTTTCAATTTCAATACAGATATTCAATACAAAATATTCCTAGAGCCGGTAGGTCTAGAAAATCAAATAGCTGTCAGAAATCTGAATTAAATCAATAAAAAATATCTCGATCAGCTTTCACCCCCAGACCCAGAGTTCTACTACCAGTTGTAAGTAAATAAAGGTAAATACAACATGTAATTCATATATTTTTTTTCAAGTCTCAATTTCAATTGATCAACTAATGAACGAAAGTCACAACAAACCATTCATTTTCTGTTTCATTTCATTTTTTGTTGAGACAAATTGTAAGTACATTTTAAGTATGATTATGCATAATGAGATTTTTTTAAAACTACCTTTATTGAAAAGGTAAGTAGCAAGTGGTGTAAGTAGCAGATTATTTTTGCAAAAATATGACGACTAAAAAATTGGTAAATGCACAATTGTCAAAAACCAAATCTACAAAAATTTTAGCTCTCTTAGGGATCTTTACACGCTTCAAAAAATCTCTAAAGATAAAATTTTTTGATATTTTCGGATACAAATACCAATTACAAAATTTCGAAATTAGAGCTGTGAGAAGTTCCTTAGTTTTCATAAAACTGAATTTAATACAAAATTTTAGAAATTTAGATACATTTAGTAATTTAGTAATTTAGTAATCTGAAATTGAAATTACCTAAATCAAATTAGGTACTTTGTACTGAATTCCAAAACCTTAAATGTGCCTAAATATAAATTTTATCTGACAATTTCCATTCTGATGTATCTGTGTATTTAAGCTAATAATAAATTCATTTTTTGTGCAATTGCACAGCATTTCATGACATAAGTACAGGCATAACTTTACATTTACAAGTGGTTTTTATGAGTAGACAAGACAAGTCATTGATAATACCATTGAGAACATTATTTCAATAGGTGAATAGCACATTTGTATTTTGCATTTCATTTGAATATTTGTATGATCTTGTGAGAGAAATTTTAAATTCACATGAACATATATTAGATACGCAATTATTATTATTATTTAAGAAGTATCACTTGTAGGTATAATACTCGAGTATCTACAGAATATGTAGTAGTACTACCTATGAGTAAGTAAGTAAGTACCTAAGTAAAAAGAAAAAAAATCATCCATCACACACACATATGCTTGGTTTGAATTAATTGATATTATGAACATATTGAAAAATTGATATTACGAAATACACATGATTCATTCGGACAATTATACAAATACAGTATATAGTGTGTAGGTACTTACTAGTAAAATGTTTAATTTAAAAACAAGGCATGAAATGAAAGTCTCAGGATGAAATTGAAAGTTTTAAAGTGTAGCTTTGAATTTGAAATATTTGAAGACGTTGCTGAAATTGATGAGAAGGATGAAATCGATACATCAAAGTCTGAGCCCATACTGAGATTTCGGTGATTTAACAAATACTTGAATGAAATACCTAATAGCTATGATATACATAATAGATTTTGATTTAGCAAATCCATGGACATTTACCTATAGCAAAATTATCAAAATGGCAAAAAAAATTTGCCAGAATATATCTATATACTTGCTGATATTACCTACTAACTACAGTTCTTAGGAGTAATTGAAATTATTTTTAGAATCTTAACCCTAGTATTCGTACAAAATAAATTTTGAATAAAAATTTATACCTATATTAATTACTATGTTACTGATTTCTGAATCATTGGAACTCTATCTATACCTACATCATTAATATTAGAGGCTAGAGATACATTACTTATAGTCATAGTTAGACATAGTGAATATCCTCGAACTCGATTCGATTTAATCCATTTGTGGGACATTGTAGTAAAATAGCCTTACTTTTAAATCTCTAGCTAGTACTAGTATACAGTCTCTAAACTGTATAGTGTAAAAAAAGTAATGTGAGTCGAGTCGTAATTTTTTGTAATCAAGTCAAAGTCACCTTTTAAATCTAAATTCCATACAGATCAACAGCACATAAAAAAACAAATAATGACCATCTAATGCTCAGTTCTTAATGCTCGAATGCAATTTGGAATTTAGAATGATTTAGAATGAAGTTTAAAAGCTATGAGGTGGTCGATTCTCTACCTATTCACTTTGTTGAAAGTAATTTATTTGAAAAAATACGAGAACGAGGTGACAATTGACAATGAAGCCGCCCCTAACACACATACCTAAACATACTCTTTTTTTGTACACAATTTAAACTTTTTTTTCTTCTAAACTATTAAGGCTCACATATAAGTAATTGTTATTGTAAATTGTCAACTTTTTACACTCAAAAACTTAAGGGTATAAAAAATAAAATAATAAGAGCAAGCTTGATGAAAAGAGAAGGGCATTGGGTATTGTATCAGTGCTCGGTATTTCAATTGCAATTTAGATTAAATTGCATTTCATTTCATATA